>JAXIVD010002049.1:0-2500 GCA_036785275.1 Cancer borealis
CATCGACTCAAGGACAGAGTGAATACGCTTGTCCCTCTGTCTGTCGAGGCAGATTTTCGTGGCTGCATGTATAGCGCCACGCGAATTGCACTCGACAGGCGAAGTGAAGCATGAATGTTTCAATAGCAAGGCAACGCACTCACTCACTCACCAACACCCACCCACAACACACCTACACACTCACTCACTCACTCACTCACTCACTCACTCACTCACTCAACATATCTACGTCTTTTCTCCTGGCCAGCTATTTGTGTCTGGAGCTGAAGTTACAATACGCGACACAAAGACATGAAGGAAAGCCACGAAAATAGTTGCATGATATCACGACACATCCACCCACCACGCGTGTAAGTTACATTGATAGGATCAGACGTGGCCATGATTACTCCTGGGAGCTACCTGATCTGGCGTATAATTTCCTCTCGTGCAAAGAACATTAAGGCGCATTAAGCAGCCTAATTTGCATTATGAAGAGTTTTCCTGAGCTGGATTTCCGATCACACTCCATCACCACCACCTCCACACCTCTGCAGCGCACGTGTCACACTTGTCTCACACTTGTCCATACTCTCCTCATATTTTTGTTTTCTATCTGTGTTTCTTTCTTTTATCTATCCCTCTATTTCCTCCTACGAACTCCACCCACACACATACACTCCACTTGCTCATAATCCTCCACTTCAACCTGGAACTCCTCTTATCCCACACTTTCCCTTCCTCCCTCCCTCCCTCACTCCCTTCCTCCCTCCCTCCCATGGTACAACACACATACCACTATCGGACACTCCCCTTTGCCAGTCCCCTTCCCCTCGTCCCTCACCACTCCAGCCTTCTCTAATACATTCCTTCCCTGGACACTCTTCTTGCACATCCTCCTCTTCCTCTCACACCACACACCCGCCTGTCCTGACCGTCGCCCCCATCGCCGTTCGCTTCACAAGTGTGCTTCACGAAAAACTCAATAAAGACACACTTGTTCTGTAAAGTCTCAAGCCTAGAAGAGCTTCGTCAAGGATGCTGTAAACTGAATGGGGAGGAGGAGGAGGAGGAGGAGGAATGCAGGACGTACACACACACACAGAGGGAGAAAGAGAGAGAGAGAGAGAGAGAGAGAGAGAGAGAGAGAGAGAGAGAGAGAGAGAGAGAGAGAGAGAGAGAGAGAGAGAGAGAGAGAGAGAGAGAGAGAGAGAGAGGAAAACAAGAGAAACGAAACAGAAAATAAGATAAGAGAAAAGAGAAGTGATGAGAGATAAAAGACGACGACGAGAAGGAGAAGGAGAAGGAGGAAGAGGAAGAGGAGGAAGAGGAGGAGGTGGAAGAAGAGATGAGCAAGCAGAGATGGAAGGAGCGGAAGAGAGAAAGAGAGAGTGGCGAAAGACGTGTGTGTGCGTGTGTAGCAAGGAAGGCAGTAGTGGTGGTGGCGGTAGTGGTGGTGGTGGTGGTGGTGGTGGTGGTGGTGTTTCCTGCCAGGCGCTCAAGATCCACCAAATTAAAGTGCTTCCTTTATACCTTCAATCTGCATTCTTCCTCTCCTGCTCACCCCTTGGTATGCATGCATTCATGTATGTATGTATGTAGGTAGGTAGGTAGGTGGGAAGGTAGAAAGGTAGGAAGGCAGATGGGAAGGTGGGTAGGTAGGTATAGATGGGTAGGTAGATGGGTAGGTAGATGGAAAGATGAGATTTCGCCTGTATTTTTGTTTTTTGTTTTTTCTTTTTCAGTTCATGTGCACCTTCTGCGTTATAGTTCTACAGGTTTTTTCTCGCTTAATTTTTTTTTTACCATTTTCTAGCTTCCATGGTTTATATATATATATATATATATATATATATATATATATATATATATATATATATATATATATATATATATATATATATATATATATATATAATTATTTTATTTTATTATTTTTTTAAATTAATAATTCACAATCCCTCATTTCCATTTCTATTACCAACCATCATACTTATTACAATCTATTACTATCTATTAACATCCCTCATCACCCCTCACCATTCACCTATCACCATCATCCCCAATAATCAACTCATCACTATTCATCATTCTCCATCACTACCCATCACCACCATCACCACCCATCACCCCTACCTATCATACATCACCACCACCCGTCACGTGCCATCACCCATCATCATTGTCACCCATCACCACCCATACGCCACACACACAACGATAGGTCCACAAAGCGCTAATAATATGGAAAGGAATGAAATAGTGAACAACGAGACAAATGTGAACCACCAATTGAATTTTGAAGAGCTTCGATGAACACGGTGGTGGGGTTCGAACTGGTAACACGCTAATTACTTTATAACCATCAATTATTTCATGCAACAAACTGATACACAAGGCACTTCCTCCTCTTGTTATGTAATGATTTTTATGTAATACGTTTTTAGTATACATATGCCTATTAAGATAAGGAAAGTGAACACTTACGTCTCGTCGCAGCAGCTGAAGTCATAGTGGTAGC
>JAXIVD010002049.1:7500-10000 GCA_036785275.1 Cancer borealis
AATCACCAAATATAACCAGAGTTAATAATTATTAATACGCCAAAACGACAAATCCTTTTACTACTGACTCGTGAAGTAAGGCAGAGGTAGGCTGAAAGGTTGGTACGAGACGGCTGCCTGTTGCCTCGAGCATCTGAACAACACGTAATGAGCGAGTGAGTGAGTGAGTGAAGCAGCTGACTCCCTCCCCCCACAACCCACTTGGTAACAGAGGAAGGGAGAGGAGGGGTAGCAGACAGGACAGCTTGCCACTTCACACATACAATATATATTTCACCACCAAACAATTTATTCGTTAAAAACTATATCATGGTCACCCAGCATGTCTATTTACTTAATATAAGGTACATTTTCCTTTGTGTCTTGATCTTTAATTTTACTCTTTCTATATCTTCTTTTCTCTCTCTATTTTTTACGTTTCATTCTTATTGTTCCTTGCATCCTTTTTCTTCCTCTTCACTTACTTTTGGCATATTACTTATCTACGCGAAATATGAACCACCTGTATTTTTCCTATCATCTCTTCCTTCCTTTCCTTCTCTTTTCCTTTTCCAGTTTATATATTATGATCTTTCCCTTCATCTTCACCTAATACCATTTAACCTATTACACCTTATATCATTTATTCCTTCCTTCCTTCTTTAATTTTATCTTTTACGTCTATTCTTATACTACACCTTCATCACATTCCTTAAACCTTATCTCCTCTTTCCTTCCTTCCTTCCCTTCTTCCATTCTTTCTTTACCTCATCTTCAGCACCATCTCCCCGTTCTTCCTTCCTTCCCTTCTTCTTTCCTTTCCTCTTACCTTCCCTCATATTTGCCACCTTTCCTTGTCACACCTCGGCCAATTGCAAACACTCAGTCGCTTCCTTTCCCTTCCCCTGCCTTCCCTTGCTTTCCTTCCTCACCTCATTACACTGCTATCACATCTTGTATTCTCTTTGATCCTTCATTAATTACGGGTTGTGCTCACTCCTCCATGCCTTGTTTTGTTTTCTTTTTTTATAGATATTCGCACATCCGTGTATACCTTTCACGCTATATTTTCTTTCTTCTATCTTTTTTCTTCTCTCTTTATTAAGTTTGCAGACAACTAAGAGATAAATGAGCAATTGTTAGAATTTTTTTGTTATGAATACATGACGTCATGAATTGTTATGGACATCAAGATCATTATAACGTCAGCCACTCGCCACTTATACGTTATCATGTTCTACAGGGCATGGCGAGATATATATATATATATATATATATATATATATATATATATATATATATATATATATATATATATATATATATATATATATATATATATATATATATATATATATATATATATATATATATATTATATATATATATATATATATATATATATATATATATATATATTATATATATATATATATATATATATATATATATATATAATTTTTTTTTTTTTTTTTTTTTTAAACTCTTTTCAGACTTTCTTCTTCGCACACTCACAAATAGCTGGGCACGCAAACACGCACATTTACACACACACACACACACACACACACACACACACACACACACACACACACACACACACACACACACACACACACAGACACACCACACAAAAAAAAGCATGTCACAAATAGATTCAATGTCCACGCCAGAGAAAGCCTCGGTTCCTTCTTTTTGTCATTGCCCTTCAGCTGGTTCGCGTGACTCGCCCATCAAAAACATCACTCTTTTAACAAACTATACAAGCCTAATCCTAGTATCCAATCCCACCTTCCTCCTCCCAAACCTTCCTCCGTCTCTCCCATCTTTCCTCCAACTCCTCCACGCCTACCTCACCATCCTCCTTATCATCCTACAACACAACCCCAAACTCACCACAATCATTTCAAGCCATCAATTCATTCTCTCTTCATTCACCACCACCGCCATCCTACACTGCTTTGTCTCCCTCCCTCGTCCCTTCACTTCCTTTCCTTCAAGCAAACCCAGGGTGGGCCAAAGCCTCTTCCTCTTCCCTCTCGCCGCGGGATCACGGCTTTGGTCTTAACACGTCCAAGTTTTCCATTTAAACTTTATCAGTCTCGGAAAGTGTCGATTCCGAGGCTTACTGCAAAGGCAACGAAGACTTCCCACATGCCTTCCCAGAATTCCTCAGTTCCAGCCCTCCACAGGCAATGCCCCCTCGCCCACACAAGGCCTTGCACTCACACACTCACACGCCTACACGCCTCCACACCTACAGGACTACACACACGTCGATGGTCATGGTAGGTAATCCGTCTAGGCAAGAAATAGGATCTTTATATTAAGCCTTTGTATCTCATCGCCCCCTTAGATCGAGTATTAACTTCAAAATGACTACGCATCACATTTTCATCTTGTGTGTGCCTTCGACGCCAGGCCTACAGATACTTCCTCTCTTTTCTCGTTTGCATATACTGTGCTATATGTTGTGGTTGTCTTGACAGCTAACATCATAACAAGTAACAAGGATGAAACA
>JAXIVD010002049.1:15000-65000 GCA_036785275.1 Cancer borealis
TTTTATATTATTGTTTTATTCATTAATTTATGTATACAACACACACACACACACACACACACACACACTAACACACACACAAAAAAAAAGAAGAAAAAAAAAGTATATATATATATATATAAAATATATATATATATATATATATATATATATATATATATATATATATATATATATTATATATATATATATATATATATATATATATATATATATATATATATATATATATATATATATATATATATATATATATATATATATATATATATATATATATATATATATATATATATATATATATATATATATATATATATATATATATATATATATATATATATATATATATATATATATATATATATATATATATATATATATATATATATATATATATATATATATATACAATTACTTTGTGCTTATCTCTACCTCTATTATCTTCTTAGACTTCCGCCTATCACTCATTTTTACTTTCAATAATGAAAATCTTTTAAAATAATTTGCTACATCAAAGTAAGATTATTTAAAACTCTAGCCATAGTAATAGGCTAAATAAATTTTAAAAATGTAAGATCAACTTTATTGTTCAACATGCTGGACATGACGTTCAGAAGTAGGGAGTTGGGAGGGCAAGAAAAAGACAACAGTTTGCGAGCTAAACATCAATATAGCTACTTTTTAAAAGTTTTTTTTTTCATAGTCACCACCCCAACAGCACCAGCTTGTGTCACAGGCAGTCAGAGTTTTAACCAATAGTAAGATCAAATTCATTAACAATACTAGTTATAAAGTAATATTATATGTACATAATTTCCATTTTTATATGATGCAATTCTTTTGTTTCCTTTTTGGAAGAAGTCTCTCTTGCCTACTGGACTACAGGTGGTGGTGTGGAGAGGCATCCCAATGGTAGGACAAAGGTCAAGTTACAGGGACAAAGAGATGCAACATTCACCCGCAACTCATCTTACATTTCCTTATCTATGTGACCTAGATGCACCCAACTTGTTTTCCTCTTACATCACTGCCAGAAGAAACAAACAAACCAACAAAAATAGTATCGACATCCTTGCACAGCGACCACCATAGAAAGCATCCACAACACACTAACACATTATAGTTACTTCCTGAAGGGAGTAGGATGTGTGGGTGGGAATGTTCTATAGTATTTAAGTAGGTAATGGGTGGGGGGGGAGGGAAATAGTGCTAAGCTTCAAATGCCATTAAGGTTGAACAATTAGTGAATGTTCTGTGCTAACTTCCAACCTTGGCTGCCAATAATGTTAAAACTATTTTCAACAGACACAGTATTCTGCTACACACTCCTGCTCTGCTGTGGTTGGTGAGGCATGGCTGGCAGACTCCAGACAGGGGATGAAGAACCACACACCAAGCCAGCGCCATGGCTCTGGACCATGACAGACAAGATCACATTGGGCTGAATCCATAAGAAATGGCCTCACACATAGATCCACAGAATGATTCAAGTTCAATATCTGTATATGCCTCCTTATTGTATTACATAATCTGAAATTCCAATGTGTATTCATCCAGATAGCAATTTAAATCAGATTACTGTATTTCTATCCATCAGAAAATGTAACATTAGGTTAGAATATTTTTAAGTGGTATAAATAGTTTTCATATGCTTTCACTCTATGTGCCAAACCACCTAATTATAAAAGACAAAAGCCTTGCCATGTTCACGTGGATGGCCTCCAATGAAGATGAAATTAGCATTCAAGACCTAAGGAAACCCTGGACAGTGGTGTATGACAACCTTCACTGTCCCCCTCATGTCAATGGCCTGACTTGAGTTATGATCGCAACTGAAAATAGTCACAGGCACACAATAAAAAAAAAAAATAAATAAATAAAATAAAACAGTAAAAAAAAATATGTTGACCTTACATATTTCCTTTCCATTAAATATTACATTTGTGCCCAAAATACATGAGTATTTGTATATAATTGCATGTATATACAATATACATACACATTATATACACAAATGAGAATCTATGCCTTCATTCACAAAATAAAAACAAATGGCAGGTGTGTTACAAGGTCGTGGACAACAAATTGCAGCCATATATATATATATATATATATATATATATATATATATATATATATATATATATATATATATATATATATATATATATATATATATATATATATATATAGTAGAACCTCGGAGTACAAGTTTAATTAGTTCCATGACAGAGCTCGTATTGTGATGTACTCGTTTTACAAATGAATTTTTCCTATTGAAATTAATTGAAATATAATCAACCCAGTCCAGCTCAAGAAATTTTTTTATGGATTTTAAAACAGAAAAAGTGCACATCATCAACACTTCTTTCCAATGTTTTTTAGAAAATTTCCTTTTTTAACTCCATTGTAATAAGCTTTTTCTTCTTATCAGCACTATACTTTGCACTAACTTTCTTCCGACTCATAGTTAACACAATTAATTAGCACAAAACAAAATACAAAAAATGTGCGAAACAGATAAAAATCCATTGAACAAAATGATCGCGATATTACCTCAATAAGATAAACATGTGAATTGTAAGCACTGAATCTGTTACTGTTGGGGGAGTGGGAGCGAGCTCAGTACAGCAGCGGCAAATATGAAGCTCACTCATACTGCGAATTTCCACTCGTATTTCAACACAAAAATACAAGTCTCAGCTTGTAAAGCAAATTACTCATATAATGGTGCAGTCGTACTGGGAGGTTCTACTGCATATACATAGTGTATATATAAATATACACAGTAAAACCTCGATATAACGAACCAATTGGGGCAGAGGGTCTAAAGTTATATCTGATAATTCGTTATATCCGAAGTTCGGTAAAAATAACGAATGAGTTCGCTATATACGTGATTTCGTTCATTAAGATGTTAAGAGAAGGAGTCCTCAAAGCCATTTCTCAGTAGGTAGTACTGTAGGTAGTAGGTACGTAGTAGGTAGCAAGTGGCGAGAGCACGAGTGTGACCAACCCTTCACAGTGAGAGCTGACTGTGGACTGAGTGGCATGCGCCTCGGCGCATTCATGTTCAAACAAAGTGGAGAGTTTGGCCAGCTCACCCCATGCCTCGGATATAACGAACTTTGGTTTGTTATATCCGACTTGGTTTGGTCAGGAAATGATGTTCGTTATATCTGAAATTTGCTATAAGCGGGTTCGTTATATCGAGTTTTTACTGTATATATATATATATATATATATATATATATATATATATATATATATATCATATATATATATATATATATATATATATATATATAAATATATATAAATATATATATATATATATATATATATATATATATATATATATATATATATATATATATATATATATATATATATATATATATATATATATATATATATATATATATATATATACATATATGGATCATTCAAAAAATGTCATTTTAAAAGGCAGGTTACAAGAATGTAATAAAGTGGTACCTAATCAGAAGATAGTCTAGTGAAAACCAGTCCTAGTAGTGATAGTCTGAAAATACATGTCATGAATCATGATGTCTAGTTGTAAGATTTCTAGGAAAAGATTTGTGATATATAAATAGCTAGTGTTTACATTTTAACTTTTCATTCTCACATATACACATGATAAGAGGATTAAAATTGTAATATAACACAATGTATGAAAGCTTCAGACAGTAAGTTGAGTTCATATAAGAATGACCATGTGCAGTAGAGAAGTAAAGTGTATGTTTGTATGAATATTTAAATATATCAAGTGAAATAGGGCAGTATATACAAAATAAAATTAGATGTGTACTGGCCTTCATGGACATATAAGAAATACTAAAAGATAGGTCTCCGTCATGAAATAAATTATAATGATGCAAAAACATAGACAATTGATAACAAACGTAATCCAACCAACCCCACAAACTACACTGGAACAAGTCATCAATGTGATAATGTCCTCTAGATTAGATTTCTGTGTATCATATTTTTATCATTTACTGTACACATTTTGAGGTTTCAGCACTAGTATGTTAATTTAGATAGCATTTAATTTATCAGTGAATACTAATGAAGCCATTAGTTGTAACACTAATCCCCTATGAAAAGGCATCTCTTAAAGATGATTAGCATGTATGTGTAATGGTGTGTGTGTGTGTGTGTTTTATTCATTATGTTCAAGATAATCACTGCTGGACTCGTGATCGTTAATCTTTGCCCTCCCCGAAAGAGCTCAAAGCTCATCTTCATCCATTTTTTCTATGGGTAAGGCTGATACCTCTCAAGCATCACACACCTCCATCCCTTTGCTCAAGGAGATGGCAACTGCAATCTGTCAGTGAAAAATCATTAGCAACCTCAACAGGGTTTGAACCCACACCTTGCCGGGTAACAGGCGGGAACATTACCTACTGAACAACGGGAGCAGTGAGTGTGTGCATGTGTGTATGCTTCTTTTTTTGTTTTGTGTGTGTGTGTGTGAGCATGTAACGAGAAAAGTTGCTTCTGCAATTATTGTGCTTGCAAAAATGTACATCATCATTTGTACAGTGAGTTCTATAGAATCTTCTGTTCATCAACAAATTATTATGGTGCAAAATAATTTCAGTTTCAGAGACAGTTAAATCAATTTGATCAAAGAGTCTGTTTAACTATGGAGGAATGTTGGAGTGAGTACTTGTACTCAAATTTTTTTTTCATGAAATTTGCTTTCTTGTTTTGGAGTCAAATACCATCCTCTAACATGAAAAATATCAGGTTTAGAGCAATTTTTCATGAAACAAATATGACTAACAATGCATTTTCTTAGAAACTTTTTTTCCTTAGTTTACATTACTACTCATGTTCATAAAGTAAGGAAAATATCCTCACTATATTTACTTAATTCTTTAAAATAAAATGGTTTACCACATCAGATTTGGAAGAAAAAAAATCTTACAGATTAAGAGTAAGACCATAAGAATACTATACGCACAATTCGTTTCAGTCACATTATTACAGTTTGTAATATTTCCTACAACTTCTTCAAAATTCCAAATTAGTACTGGATAAATAGATTGACATTTGTTTATATCTTATAAGAAACTAAATTACTGTTCTTAAGAATGGCATCAGCAAAAGTGTTTGGGATATGGCTATGCTGTATTTTAGCATAAATGGAATTGCAATATGCCTCCATCTTTATTATTATGCATCAATTATGAAGGTCCTATTGGAGGGAATAATATCCTTCTTTATCTTGATATGCAACAAAAATTGAATCTGTATAAATACATTATTGAAAATAATGCCTTGGTTTTTGTACACATTTGGCCTTTCCTTAACCATGAGCCAGGAGACGTGTTAATATCTTAAAGGTTAATATGTATTAAGAAAATCATTAATTTCATGCAGAAATTTACTGCAGTTGCATGCTTTCTTTAATTTCTTGTAATGTTAAATTCATTTTATAAATAATTTCTGTATTTCACAAGACTTTATAATAATAATAATAATAATAATAATAATAATAATAATAATAATAATAACAATAATTTTTGAGATACTGTATGAATATTAACACAGCACTCATCATTTATGATTTAAATGCCAATACTCTTAATACAAATTCATCAATAAACTTGTGATCCTGATACATATTTCAAATTGTTCAAGTGTGTAATGGGATACATGCAGAATCTTTCTCTTGTTCATGCTCACACACCAAGGGGAGGGGACTGAGTCATATATGAATTAAAGTACAGTATTGGTAAATCATCATGACCCCTGCCTGAGTAATATTATGCTAATGTTCACAAGACTAGCATAGAAAAAGATTATTTGTAACTTTCTTCCCTTTACATAATTTGTGAACAGATACTGCAGATTACTATAAACATATCTGTTAAAGACTGATCATCAAGTTTTGTCATAGTATCAGTTTACAATGACTGAATTTTCTTCATTTATAACCTCTACTGGGCACAATTTTCCTCTCAGGAATGTGCACAATTGGCATCATAAAGCTATAAAAAAGGTCAATACCTAGAATGTAAAAGTCCTTTGGCAGTTCTATTACACTGAGAGGAGAATCAAGTCCACAGTTCAGATAAGTTGCCACCACAGCTGATCTCTAACACCACTGGCATCATTAATTATGTGGCAAGTGTGCCTGAGTGGAATAAACTTTGGTGCACATTTCCACTTTGTTCATTATGGCACTAACATTTTGATCAGTAACCTCACTGTCGGCTAAACCTTTGAAGAGAGCATAAGGTGTGGGGTGGGAGACAGATGAAGCTGAAACTCTGGGAGGGTTACAAGGATACAGTGGATAGCAGCTCAATACACACTTATATAGGTTCACCTCACAACTGAAGAAGTACTTTTCATTTTTGTAATCCCTTTTGAATCCCGCTTGTAGTCCATCAGTTGCAGCCCTGTAGTAGCCCCTTCATCAGAATGGCACTGATGGCAATGTATGATGCTAAAATTTACAGACTATGAAACACACTACCTAACTAATCTGACTGATTTACTTTATATACATTATACATACAGAAAATACAGACTGTACATGGATTTCCTTCCAATGCCCACCTCATTGATAGTTCAGACCTTCATTTACAGGTAAATATTTCCACTGAACATCCTTCCCTCAAACTGTCTTCATGAGAAAACTAAAATGCTGCTGCTCACCAGTCAACCACTAAGGACCCTGTCCAACTCCAAGAAGAAGTTAGAAGACAGTCCTTCCGAGACCCAGGTCTACTCAATGATATGTGCTACTGGGAAACACTAATAACCACCTTCTATAGGACGAATGACCCCTTAATAATACGGAACTGCCACAACCAATTAAACATCATTTAGCAGAATATAGCCAAGGTCACATTATTTTCATATTCAATTTCAGTCATTTACTTTGAATGGCTGCCTAGAATAGGACATACTTTTCTTTGATATACTCCAGTAATATTGTACAACTGACCTATTCAAGGAACTTTTGATGGGTTGTACTACAATGTAGTAAATACAATATAGATGCTTTTACCTTGAACTTCACTATTATTTTTATTCACACAAATTGGAATAAAACTACTGTTGCAGGCTATTAATCACGTTACAATATTAAACAATACTGAACATCATTACAGACACTCAGTGAAGCCACATTATGGAAGCCTTAGATGCCAGTGGACAAGAAACTTCCGTTCCAGTGTTATAGTAATGCAACCACAACACTGGTGCCATGACACTAGTACAACACTTCATTCCACGCATGTTACATCCAGATGGCTTTGGCTTAGTAGTTTCATAGGCCAACTAAGGAACATAAACATCTATGCATGTATTCTGAATATGTAAACTTCACTTTTCATCTAAATTCAAATTTTGTGATTACCACTCGTACTGCACCATACTTAATTCACAATTAAATACTGATTTGACAATTTCACTAAAGAAAGCAAGAACATAAACTTACATTATGGCTCCATACGATATGAATATGTTTTACTTTTGAATTAAAACATTCAAAGCAACATTCAGTTTATCAGAGACTGCTTTTAATAATAATTTGGAAGAACCATATTCAGACACATACACAAAACACTAATGACCATGGAATATGAGGAGTTATTTCTGATGGTACTGACACCTTAACCAATTAATGCAGAAACGACAAGATTCACAAAATTCTGCAAAGGACTGATGACTTAGCACAGGAGACATGATCTGAAGCACTGTTTTCATTTTTAATTCCAGTAAAGGTGTTAATTGCTGCACAAAAGGGAAAAAGAAAGTTTTAATAGTTTGACGAAAATCTTACATATATATATATATATATATATATATATATATATATATATATATATATATATATATATATATATATATATATATATATAAAGTACATACAAGCCCACCACAAAAAGAACTGAACTACACATCAAAAGAGTAAGGTTTGTTCGTTAAAGAGTAGAAAGTAAGCTACAAAAAATACATTTAATTGTTTTCCCTTATCTTTCTAGTACTTACTATTTGCCTGTATAAACATTTGGACACATTTTGGCATGCTACTGACAGGGCTCTATTAATTTTGAGAGGCCATTTTCCATGGTCTATGTAGTTTTGAGCACTTCTATTAACTGTTAGATTGATGTAATCTTGAAATTTGCTAATATCTGTTGCATTCTCATCCCATCAGTTATCAATGGGATTTAGGTTTTGACTGATGCCAGCCATTCTGGGATGTTAATACCATTCTAGACAGAAAACTGTTCAGGCAAGCAGATAGCAGTTTATCATATGCTTACTAGATCTGTGATAGTACTGGCAGCAATCAAAATTTTTCCCTCGCTTGTTGAAGGAACATAAATACGTAACATATTATGAATCAAATGTCTTCCACTGAATGGGCTGACAGGTAAACAGTCTCAAGTAAGTGCTTCTAATAGAAAGTAGCTACATATTCTAAGTTTCTACATTATGGTAGTGTGGACCCATTACAATATTTCTTACCTTTAATAAAGTTCTCTTTCTCCTTTTCTTGATATTTCCTCTTTTTTAGGATCGTCTACAAACATCTCGCCATCAAGAGGATGTTAAGTTTCTTCTCTCTATAGGTGAGTCCTGGAGTTGGATGAGTCGTCATCAATGTCATCTTGTGGATCCTGAATGGAGTTACAGTGTTAATAGAAGAATTTCAGATCATGAATCGTGCAATATATATATATATATATATATATATATATATATATATATATATATATATATATATATATATATATATATATATATATATATCAGTGTGTCTAGCCATTTATCTGTTTATACTCATTTGTTCTCTATACATTTACCTATATATTCATCACTTTAATATTCATTCATCTGTTTATGTAATCCATGCATTGATATCCCATATTCCCAAAAGGCTTCTTTGCATCCCCTTGAAAAATGCCCAGTGAAGGACTCTTTTATGGTGTTTGGAGGACACACAACTGATAAAGACATGGAAATGTTTATAATAATAGAGTTGAAACTAAATGAACTACTGTTTGCAGATGCTATTGCATTGCTGATAGATTAACAGGAAAATTTGTATCTGCTGATGTAAGAGTAGACAAGTGTCACTGCAGTTGTATAAGACAATACAGGATAATGATTGAAAAAAAGCTTGATGTTAGGAGGAGACTTACCTGATGTGGTGGAGGAGTGTCAGGGAGATCAATATCCAGCTTCAGGTTACTCACAGCATACTCCTGAGTCAATTTAACCCTCTCTTCTCCCTGTGTTATGAAATAATATTCACAATTAAGGTACATAATTCCTATAATTGAAACAAAACTTATAATACAGTAATGTAAGCTACACAAAGACAAAAGTTCAACCAGCATCAACAAACTGCATTTATGTTCCTCGCAAATTGTGTCATCTGTAATTCTCTATACTCATTTTGTTATTATTCCACCAACTAATTTGCCATTCACTTCATATTTCAACATTCAAACTATTTTCCTATCTATGTACCACAATTTCACACACTTAGGATTTTAGATCATCTTTACACTTTGTCACTTTGTTTATATACCGTTCCACCACTATCTGTCATATTAAACTGTATTGATTTTCCTTGATCCTTCGCATACCTCCTTCACGTTCCTCTTGGTTGTTAAATATTTGTATTACGTATTTCAATGTGATAATTAAAAGACAAAATCAAATGTGATTCTATCTGGTTCTATACTGATGTTGGTTCATGGCAGAAAGTTGAAAAGTTTTACAGGAACATATTTGTAAGTTGACAATAATCAAACCATACTGATAGCATAAAGTATGAGACTTACTGAAGGCTGTGACTGACTTAAGCTTGGTGTGGAAAAGAATATAGCTGGAAAAAAGTGTCATCCCTTGTGGAAGCTTCACACAAAAGACCATAATATCAAAGATAATAATGATTCTAAAGATAAACAAATGGCTCAGATAATGTTACCAGATGTTTCACTGCATCCAGCAGCTTTGTTTTTTCCTTTTTAAGAGACTCCACCTCTTGGGCCACTCTGGAGGACCTCACTCCCCCAACTTCCAGCAGGGCCAAGTGTGCGTCTTTCTCACTCAAGGCAGCTGTGAGAGCCTCATGTCTGATGGTTAGATACAAAACTCTATATAATTACTTATTACTGGTAGACAGATAGGTACAATTATGTAATTCAAGTCAACAATATATATGCTCTCAATTATTTGTCACTACAACCAAACTCTGAGCCTTGTGTCATTATAATAACCTAATACTATACATTGATTTATGGAGTCATTGCACCGCTAGCAGTCATTACACCACTAACAGCCAGACAGGACCTCTAACCTGGTGATAATATTTCTTTGTTTTAAGCCTTCTCTGTTCCTCTACATGTCATTTTGAGGGATGAAGGAGCAGTAATACATTATTTTTCACCATGTATAGTGGAGAGATATAAAGAAAACAGTGCCTATTAAGTGTAATTTGATAGAACATAACAAAACAGGTCTTCATCTTGTGACCTTTAGCAGCCAACAGGACCTCTAACCTGGTGATAATATTTCTTCATTTTAAACCTTCCCTATCTTGTCAAATATTCAAAGAAATTTCATACTTACTTCATGTCAAATAGTTCTTGGAGATGGTGCCGCCTCTCACTAGCCACCTGGTTATAGGAAACCTCCACATGAGACAGTCTGTGCCGCACACTCTGGCAGTTTGTGCAGCGAAGGTTGTGAGCATTTTGAGCACTTGCTAATCTTGCCTCAAGCTTGGACAGCTGAAAAAAGCTATTGCTATAGACATCATTAACAAGGAAATTCCTGTAAGAAAAGTTCATGTACTGGCATCATCAATAACCTGATACATTACTGATGATTTTTTTTCTATCAATGTTGGTATAGCAAAATTAGTATCATATTATTGATGTTCTAAATAGTTAATCTCAATACCATGTTCATATTTCTTTGTCAAAATTTTCTCATTGTGGACATGGGACTCGTAAAAATAAATCCATAAATATTCATGCGTTATCAATCTATTCTTGGATATTATAGTTATAATCAACAGATGAGGTTACTGATGGTGTGGTAATCATTGACACTGGACTGATGAGGATGAGTTAGTCCTGCTAATGTCATTTAATTAGATATATTAGCTGATGCTTACATAATTATAAATCAGATGATATTTTTTTGTCAGAAGTCAAACAGGCTTACCTTTTCATTAATTTCCCTTTTTCTTTTCTCATCCTCACGCTGCTCCATTTCCATGTCAGCAGCAATCCGGACGCTCTGTCTTAAGGCCTCTTCCAGCTCTTCAATCCTCTCATTTTTCTGCTTCACCACAACCACTAGCTGCTCTAGTTCTTCAATCTTTTCATTCTTCTTTAGGTCTTCCTCAAGAGCATGCACCTCTTCCTCTAGCTCTTGCATGCGCTCCCTTTGTCTCTTGTTTTCATTACTGAGGTTGTTTATGAGGGAGTCTTTCAGTTTGATATCAACTTCAATTTGGTCAACATGAAGCCTGTATTCTCGTTGGCGTCCTTCCATCTCCAGGATATCAATTTCATGATGTTCTATACATGAGTGTCCCTCAGGTGCCTTTAATCAAATATATTCATGGTTTTCATTATTTCATATATTGTAATAGGCCATTCATATGTTGGCAAGTTGTGGTCCCAAGGAGAAATTTCAGTCAAGGGCATGTATGTTGTATCCAAGGCAGCCATATATTGAGACCAGTGGTGGTCATTCCCATCAAGGTTGGGAACATTACAACAGGTGATGCAGTCAGATGATTGGCAGAGTAGAGATAAAGTTTGCCAATCAAACATGTTGGCCAGTCAGGCAGTTTTTGTTTTAGAATAGCATTGGGGTCGGTGTTGAGTGTTCAGAAGGTGGGCAAGGGAAGGTAAAATGCGATGTATAAACGAATATCAAATAAATCTACTTAAAATAGAAAAAATATATTAATTCATAACTAAATTACTTTGAACTTCCACATATCCCTTCACGTTATATCTGAGGTCCAACAAGAAAATAACAAGATTCTGCTTTTAATTTTTATCCATCTCACAGGCACATTGAGAGATTAATTGAACAGGAAATATTTTACTCTTCAGTTTCATAAAATCTGAGATGGGGGCATTCATCTTGATTGTTTCAAATAAAATCCCATTCACTTATCCTCAGAAACTACAACAACAACAATAACAACTCAACAACACAGGTATTTACTTATTGCCTGTGACAAACGTTCATCTAACTCTAATGTTTCAAGCATCTTCACGGTCATGATAAAATCTTATCATTCATTTAGAAAAAGCTTTTCATAAGCCCACTAAACCCTGAGGCCGCATTTTGAAGAGGCTGTGTTAATAAATTTTTATACAAAATGGAAAATTAAGGAAGAAGTAGGAACAAATAGGAAGAAATAATCAAGTAAACAAGGAAAAAAGATAGTATAAATGAAAGAAAAACATGATTTTTCAAGTAAATGTCAAAAATAAAATCATTGATGATAACACATTTACATATATTATGATATTGAATGTATCAGAAGAAGTTAAATCATGATTATACCCCACATTGAAACATGTAAATTAAGCATAACATAAAGAGGTCGGGGGTGGGGAGAGCGTTGGATGGGGAAGAAGCAGAACAGTCGACGCAGTTTGGAGACAGCATCCGGCCAGGCAGGGGGAGAGAGAGAGAGAAAGATGTCCAGTTAGTAAACACAGCAGCATGCGGCAATCTTGGGTGCAACTGGCCCCTCACATTCCTGCTTCTAAAGCTCTCTTTTACCTTTGTTAGTCATCCAGATCTATCATATTTATTCTGATGTTGTCTTTACCATGATAGGAAGCAAATATACCATGGCTTGCAAGCTTTTCAAATCTTCAAAGTGAGTGTATATCTATGTATATCTTTACATACATTCATGAAGGTCATGACATTTCAGTCAAGCCCATGTATGTCACTGTAACCATCTGTCGTTCAAAAAGAAAAGAATAATGAAGAGAAGTGACATCATCTTAGGTGTTCTTTTCCAAGCTTTTTGTTCCTCATAGGCCTATGATATTAACATTTTCAGAAAAGATAGCTTGGAAATTGGTGTAGCTATTGAATAACTATGCTATTTTCACTAAAATTTGTTGGGTATCATGGCCCCTGTGCTCCTATTAGTGACATGCATTTTTAGTAAATCTATCATTGCATAGTTTCTAGATAAAATCACACTTACTTCAGCAGGATGTGAATTTTTCGTCTTTTTAAAAGAGTTTCTTTATGTAGTTTCTTCTCATGAACTCATCTTATTAAATTTCTGACTTACCATGAAGCCTTTAAAATTTCAATGAGATGTAAAACTGGCAAAATAAACTTGTTAAACTATCTTTGCAAGTTTTTGTTATTCTTTATGATGTATTAATTGCTGTATGACTCTCTGATGAATATATCAAGAACGGTGTGATGAAAAATGAAATAAAAT
Organism: Cancer borealis; assembly: GCA_036785275.1. Lineage (NCBI taxonomy): Eukaryota > Metazoa > Arthropoda > Malacostraca > Decapoda > Cancridae > Cancer > Cancer borealis. The sequence goes on from JAXIVD010002049.1 coordinate 28,514, forward strand.
GTTATACATTATACTGTCTTATGTACTCCAAAACTGCTTCTTATTATGACATGATAAATAATTTGCCAAAGATAACTTGCATATTAGTTGGTAACAACTGACAATTTTGTGGCTTCTGTCAGTGCTTTAGTACTTTTTGGATTGATTAATTTGAGGGTATATATATATATATATATATATATATATATATATATATATATATATATATATATATATATATATATATATATATATATATATATATATATATAAATGTACGCATTGATTTAAAAAAACCAAGAACCTGTGAATCTGTGATTCTTAATCTGCTAACAACTAGATCCTAAAAAAATATAAGCTTATAGCTCATGTTACTAGTTTACACAACACCTCTTTCTCTTACTACAATAAAAAAATGTTTATGTAATGTTCTCCAATATTGTTTCAGTTCAATAAGTGTTAACCACACTGTAAATTATATTGTAGTTTGTTGAGAAGCATATCACTCCGCGTAAATTAAGAGATGTTTGTCTTTTGTGTTATTGAAAGTAAAATTTCAAGACATTATTCAATTACCTTGATAATGTTGTTATTAAAATAAATACCTACACATGTGAAAGAAATATATATTAAATCCTTCCTTTTATCATCAGAGAATCTAATTCACTCATGAGGAGCAAGGGGCCAAGTTTCATGCTGCACATGTTAGGATGGAGCTGCAATTGAGACAACATTAATCATGCTGTTGTTGACAACACAGCTGATCTACGATACATCTAATCCTTCAATCTTCACTTATTATTACAGTTGACCTAAAGCTTGCACAGCATAATGACAGTTAGTATATCATGGCACTATATATGCATACTAGAAACTGAAACTATTTCACATAGTTATGGAAGGAGTCAAGAGCTATAGCAAAACAAAAATTTAATAACCTGTACATAACACTGATTTTGCAAAGAAAATAAGATTACTACTGTGAAACCCATCATTGATTCTCAATTCCCTTAACCCACAAGGAAAGGTAAGCATTACATTTGTAAGTAGAAAGTTTGTATTAGTATTAACACTGCAATAAACAACTTTGTACCTTTAGGAAGATTTACAGGTACAATATATTTGCAGTCTTACAAACACAAGTAAAATGTTAAGGCGATATCAAAATTTATTAAAAATGCAAGTTTTATATTATTAGTTGTACATGCCTTCAATAGCATAATGAGAGAAGAAAAGTTATAATGAAGTAATAGATTCTGTAAGTAATATCGAATTCATACTTGTGCATTACATCAATATATAATACTGTACATATATTATACAATCGATCAATATTATGTATCAAATTTTAAACATAATTTTCATCCATAGTTTTTTATGCATAGTTAGTGCAGCATAATACATTTTCATTTGAATAATTCCAGTAAATACTAGAATTAAGTTTCATTGAAAAATAATAGCCACTGAATGATTATTCAATAACCTATATAAGCTTGAACCTTTCAACCTATTTACTACTTCAAAATTTCTTGAAATATTGATAGAAATAAATAAAAAAATCAGCTGCAGCAGAAATATGTAAAATAATCTTACCTGGGCAACATTCTTTGCCTGCTCCAATGTTGCCTTTGCAGCTTCAGATGCTGCTGTGGCTTTCTCTGCTGCTTGTGCTGCCATCTGGCCTGCTGAGGCTGTGCTGAGTCCGGCAGGGATTCCATCCATCTTGGCTGGAGTGCTTGGTGTAGATGCCACACCTGGCTTCTTCATTCCACCTCCACTAGCTCTAAGAGCACTGTAAGAATGTTCTTTCATAAATACCAAGTTTACATAAAGAAGAAAAACAAAATTTTGACTTTAAAACCCACAAAAGGAGTTAAAATGGTGGGAAAAAAAGTTGAATTTCCTTTCAATAAGTTCTTAAAGTACTCATCTAGTTCTCACATGCATTTCACTTGTATGCACAGCAAAATTTTAAACATCTTATTCCTTCTCTATCTCCCTGGCTGATTTTTTCGCAAAAGAGATCAAATCGAACTATTTAGAAAGCTGCAAGTGAGAAATGAATGTGAATATAACCTTGTGTAACACTGTAATGAATATTCCTTTTCCAACCAGAGGAAAAACAAACTTTTCATCAAAACTTACTCTTGCAACTCCTTAATTGCCTTGTCTTTGGCAAACTGTTCCTCCTGTGCCATCTGCATAAGCTGCAGGAGTCTTTCCGTTTCTGACTGTGCATTTTTGGATTCAGCTTCTGCTTGTACTCGAGCCTTTTGTAAGGCCTCGATTTCTTTTTCTTTATCCCCGAGTGCTCTCCTCATTTCAGAAAGCTGCTGAGTAGCCTCTGATGGAGTTGCACCATCTGCTGTTTGTGCCTAAAATGAAGTTAGTGCTATAGTAATAACTCTTAAGTCTCTCTCTCTCTCTCTCTCTCTCTCTCTCTCTCTCTCTCTCTCTCTCTCTCTCTCTCTCTCTCTCTCTCTCTCTCAGACCTGTGTGATTCATAATATACATAAATGACATTGATGTTGGACACTTTCAATGCAAAATTCATACAATATGAAAAAAACTGAAATTATTAATCATTCTTACTTTAGCAAGCTGCTGTTCCAAATTGTTCAGTTGTTCCCTCTTCTTATTTAGTCGAGCATCCAAGTCAACTAAAGTTTTTTCTTTTTCATCAAGTTGCTTGTTTCTCTGCTCTAATGTATGAACTTTCTGTTCCACCATCTGGGGAAAATGTTAATTAGTTATAAAATATTCCAGTAGACAAACATATGTAGGATATAATGTTGTGAGTGTAAGATAGCAATCTGTAAATAAGGAGGAAAAATTTTTTATGGAGTTTAAAAAGTTTAAAAGTTTTTAAAAAGTTTTATAAAGAAAAAGTTTTTTTACACAAGAGTATAATTAAGCGGTTAGAAATTTTTTTGTTGCAAAATAGCTCTGACACAATTATCAACTACAACCGATTTTTTAATTATAATATTTCAGCAAAGAAGATAAACCTAATTTTCTCATTTCGTCAAAAATCTGTTTAAATATAGGTTTATGGGAATGTTACATTACTGACTTGAGGCCGTTTTTTATCTAAGCATGAAAGGGAATCGCCATACTCTTCATACATTAAAAGTAGAGTGACTTTTTTAATTACCCTTTTTTTGTGTGCAAGATCTAATGGAGCGATTGTTATCAAATTACAGGTATGATAGCACCATATATCCAGATATTTTGTGTTAAAAAGAATATAGACCTAGTTGAAAAAACTAAGGTCAGAAGAATTGAAAAATCAATATTGTCATTACACGTATATACTAAGCCAGTCCCCTTTACCCCTAGGGTCTGGCTGACGGATACTTCCGTCAGGATGTAGAGTCCAGCTGATGGATATTTCCGTCATAGCTACTTTTCAACCAAATAGGCCTACCTCGGTCAGCCGGACTCTATATCCTGACGGAAATATCCATCAGCCGGACTCTAGAGGTTAAGGTGCCATGAGCCAGAATTGAACTCACAACCATTTGGTCATGAGCCAAGCACTGTACCACAGAGCCACCCGGTCCTCTACATGTATAGAAATAAGCGAAGATTCTTTTGCCATAGTCACCCAAATGAGGGGATGCCAAAGAAAACTGGTTTAAGTATAATAGACAAAAAGATGTTTCCATGGAAATGTACACAATATTTTTTGTGTTTAAATACTCTAATTGATTCGGTTAACAAGTGTGGAGCATTTGTCAGAAATGTTTTTACTATATATTTCAAATATCTTCTTAAATGAGAAATATCATCTTTTGCATATTTGCTGCATCATGTTGGTGCTCACCTTCATTTGTTCCTCAAGTTGTCTCTTAATTGCTTGTGAATCACTTCCAGGTCTGGCACCATTTTGAAGCTTTTGGTTTGCCTCATGCAAATCAAGCTGTTGGATCCATCATAAATAGCAAGGTTATAAAACTTAAAATATTAGATAACAATCATATATACATTGATGAAGAAACATATGTATCTAGTACATGTATAGTTGCCTGCCTAAAGCTTGTCAAGTTCAGGAAAATTTTTGAAACACAGTATATTATAATAGTATAGAGAATCCTAAACAATGATTGTGATAATGATGATGAAATGAATGTTAGAAAATGTTATTTTTAATTCATAGCAAACACGCAAGGGAGATATTAGTGAGATAAAATCCATCGGTTAGTATTCCGTCTACCTCATGCCTCACATGCATGTTTGCAACTTACATATATCCACCTTCAGTCAGCTGCAGTGAATTCTGTATGCATAAAAACAGGAGTAAATAGAGTACATAATGTGATGCCTTGTGTGTTGTTCTCCAAGGTAGTATTCTAAATATCAAAAAAAGGTCAATTGGGGTACAATGTAAGGAAACCAGAGAAACAAATTAAATATGAAAATAATATAAAAATGAAAATGTATTGCACTGGGTTTTGAGGCCTTCACCTACTATATTTTTATAGCTTGTTTTTAGTAAAAGCTCAATAATATGGAACAAAGGTAAAAATAAATCATAATCAGTGGTGAAAATAGAAAGATAAAAGGACTGTGACCAAAGAATACCAAAGCCAAACGTCACTGTAAGATTCAATTGATTTTCTTTACTCATGAAAAGTGTGTGTAGATCAAGGTGGTAATAATGATGAATGAAAATGCAACCTACATGAGAGGATGGAACATAGTTTGGTTTATATTGATGTTGCGTGATATGTGGTTCAATTAAACTAGAAGAACTGCATTGTACAAGATGGAAGAAAACAGAGCACACAAGTATGATCCTAACAATACAATAAGCATGTACATACAAATATAAAAGGTTTAATATGCTGACTTAGAAGGACACTGCCAGGTGCATACACCAAGTTTTCAAAGGGAAAGTTTATAATAACCATTGAACACTTTACTATCCAAAAAGTATCAGTACCTGAATCTCTGATACCTGCAATGCATTGGAATAAGATTACATTTCGCAATCATCAATATGAATAAACAGGAAATCTCTGGTCCCTCCTTTCCCCCAACTGACCTGCTTCTTCTCAAGTTCAGTCACCAGCAACTCCAGCTGATTCTGCAACCTCTGTTTCTCTACAGAAGAATTCTTCAGTTCATTATTAGCTTTGTCTAGTTCAGATTTTAGTCTCTGTGTGTCAGGACTATCCCGTGGGTTATTGCTCTGTTTATGTAACTGTTGTTGCAGATTCTGCACCTGCTGTTGTAAGCTATGTAGTTGTTGTGTTTGCTGTTGTATATGCTGTTGAGATTGTTGCATCTGTTTTTGTAAAGTAGTATTTTCTTGTTGTGCTTGTTGGTTTTGTTGACTTATCTGTTGTATCTGTTTATTTAGGTCTTGATTTTCCTGATTTAACTGTTGTATTTGATGGCTTGTTTTTTGGCTCTCTTGTGCCATATTTTGTAGCTGTTTCTGCATTTCTTGTACTGCTAGTTCAGCCTGATCTGCTCTCTGTTTCTCAGAACTTATACTTTGTTGAAGTTTTGCTGTCTCTCCTTCACCCTTTATAGTACTGTCCTTTACCTGATTAGACATCTCGGCTGCATCACGTTCAGCTTTTTCTGCTCTCAATCTGCTCTTTTCTCCCTCACTTCGCAATGTTGCAAGTTCCTTTTCTTTCCCTTGAAGCTGAACAATCAAATTCTTGAGTTCTTTTTCTGCTTCTCTCTGTATTAGACCAGCCTCTTTCTGTGCAGCCTGAGCATTCTGTTGTGCCTTCTGTACCTCCTGTTGCAACCTTTGAACTTCCTTTTCTGCTTCTGTTCGCAAGGCATTGAAATCTTTTTCTTTAATTTGAAGCTGTCCACTTAACTTTTGAATTTCCTTATCTCTATTCTCTAAGATATCCTTGGCACCTTGTTCCATTTCCTTTGTTGTACTGGATAATTCAGATTTTATTCGTTTATTTTCGTCTTTAGTTTTCAGCAGTTCAGACTCAGACTGTTTCAGCTCCTGCTGGAAGTTCAGAAGCATATCTTGTGATTTCTCTAACTGTTTCACTAATTGGTCTCTTTCTAACTGCAACTGCTTTAAGTCTGATTCTAGTTTTGATAACATCTTTTCACGTTTTTCTTGAGTTGTATTGAGTCTCTCTTTTTCGGTTGAAACCTTATTCAATTCATCTTTGGCTCTCTCAAGCTCTTTGTTCAGCCTGATTATTTCTTCTTTGCATTTCTCAAAGTCTTGGTTGTACTTATGTTGGTAGTCAGCTGCTTTACCAATCATATTTTTACTTTCATCAAGATCTCTCTTGACTTTTCTGTTTTCAGATTCAATCTTTTCTTTAGCATCGTTTGCTCTTCTAAGATCAGTTTGTGATTTCTCAAGACGTTCATGAAGCTTTTCAAGTTCCACTGACATTCTTTCAAATTCAATTTTGGCAGATTCATTGCTTTCTTGATATTTTGACATGTGCTGTTGGGACCTTTCCATTTCATGTGCTAGTCGCTGAACTTCTAACTCTGCCTTTTCCTTTCCTGCCTGAGCACGAGTTAATTCAGTCTGCAGACGTTCCAATCTGTCTCTTAATTTATTCATTTCTATAGAAGTCTTATCTACCTCACTCTTGTTACGGTCTTGGGCAGAAAGGAAGCGCTCCAATTGTTCTTGACTCATCTGGAGATCACTCCTAAGTCTATCATTTTCACTTTCAAGTTTCTCTATTCTTTGTTGTGACTTTGTGCATTCAATTTGTGATCTCTCATACTTGTCCTTCAGCTTTTCAACTTCAATATTAACCTTTTCAAACTCTCCTTCATATTTGTCTTGACTTGTAGCATATTTCCCCACTCTAGACGATGGTCTGTCAAGATCCGTCTTCATGCCTGCAATTTCTTCAGTTAGTTTTTCATTTAGGAGTTTTTCTTTTTGAAGCTCTATCTGACTAGTATCATATCTTTCTCGTAACCTCTCATTCTCTAAAGCAATTTTCTCTGCATCTTGCTTATTTTTCTCATAGTCAAGTTGGTATTTACCTCTGTATTGATCAGATCTGTCTATCTCACTCTTAAGCTTTGTCACTTCTGTCTCATATTTCTCTCGCAAAATGGATTCTCTTTCATAGTCCATTTGTGTCTTCTCTAATTTGTCCTTAACTCTTTCAATTTCAATTTTCAACATTTCATAGTCCTCCTTTGTCCTCTCTGTATTTTCCTGATACTTGCCCATTCTCACTAATACTCTATCCATTTCTGCTTGTATATTTTCACATTCTTGTTGCAACTTTTCCTTTTCAATACGAACTTTGCTGAGTTCAAGAGCATTTCTCTCATATTTATCTTTGTATTTTTCTACTTCAATCTGTAATCTGGCTATTTCTTCTTGGCTCTTTTCTTGATTATTCTGTGCTTTGCCATATTGTGCCTGTGCTCTTTCTAATTCAAATGTCAACTGGTCAACATCATTCTGTAATTTCTCTTTATCACTGCCAACTCTCCTTAGCTCCACTGTTGTCTTGTCATAACGTTCCCTGAGAACTGTAATGTCTACGTTGAGTCTTTCAATCTCTTCTTTAAGCTTCTCCTCGGCCTCCTTAGCTCGAACACACTGCAAACTTGAGCGATCATATGATTCTTGTATACGATCATAATCTTCTTGAAGTTTAACCTTTTCATCTTTGATTTTAGTAAAAAGAACCTGAGTTTTTTCTATTTCAACTTGAAGACGTTCCTGTTCCGCTTGAGCAGACTCTAATCTTGTCTGAAGTCGATAGTTTTCACTTTGAGACCTGAAAAAAATGAAATTGTTAAACAGGTTCAATGACTATATATGATTTTTCATACAGCAACTGTATAAAGTACCCGTGCTCATAAGCTACAAGTAGTAGCCACACAAAAATTTAAGTGACATGAAGCACAAAAACATTGAGTTCACAGGCAATATTGATCAAAAGACTGCAAACATTAATTGCATTATATTTTTCATAAATTAGTTACACCAATAATTTTAGCCCAAACTATCTTCTTAAGGCTATTCCAGGTGCCAATATAAGTTTACTTCAATTTTGTGTTAGACAGCTTTTTGAATAGAGCTAAATATATACATTCAAACTCATTCATATTCATACACACACATTTAGATAATATTCGATATGAAAACATGAAAATGAGATTAGCTCAAATCCTGTTTAATACAACTAGCAAAATACATACACATATTGATCACTTAGTGTATATGGAAGATTTAACTTAATGTATAACTTAATGTATTAACTCAATGTATAAGGAGGAAAAGAATTACATGCATATATGGGGCTTGAGTTTATGTAGACAAACTGTCATGTCTTAGAAACTTTGCCAAGGCTTTCTTCACATTTTCAAAGCTGATTATATACTCACATTGATCAACTAAATAAAAAAAAAGGAGGCAGGGCATTGTGCATCTCTGGGACAAGCTGACAAGGGTTCATGCACACAGCCTTTTATGGAGTCATGGAAATTTTGGATCAAGGTGTTTTCACATTTTTGAAAGGAGAAAATGAATGGAATCAAGGGTGTGAAGTCTTGACAATGGAGACAAGTCCCTGAAGCGCACTGAAAATCTATATTGCTTTGAGTCTATTATTGGTAATGGAGATAAGGCAGTAATCACCTCTATAGCAGGAGTTTGGAGGGATGGCAAAAGTTGAGGGAGTAAATTCCTTCCCTACATTAACTAATAAGGGCTATACTATACCTGCACATACACAATTCATATATGAAACAAGTGATACTTAAAGTTCTACCAAGACAAGCAACACCAGGACTCATTGATGCATTACTCTCCTCTTTCACTCTACACCTTATCTTTTTGTAGGGTGCTACAAAGAAGTGGGGCTTATAATAAAATAAATACAAATACATATATATATATATATATATATATATATATATATATATATATATATATATATATATATATATATATATATATATTTCATACATCACACACCCAAACTTCTTGCTCTTGCTCTAGGTTTAGGACAAATACTACTCATCATCAGTGAAAACTTTGTACTTTGAGCAGGCACGAACATCAGTCTGCCAAATAGCTACCAAATAGTGTGTGTGTAATTCACCAGAGTTTGGAGGATCACATACTGGACTTATGATTGTCATCCAATACCCTTCCTGAAAAAGCTCAGAGCTCATCTATGGTAAGGCGGAAGCGTTTCATCACACACCCTTATCCCCTTGCTCACAAGGGATCAGTAACCACTCTATCAGTGAAAAATCCTTAGTGAGCTGAACAAGGTTCGAGCACATGCCTTGCAAGGTGACAAGCAAGGTTGTCACCACTGAACCACAGGAGTAATGTGTGTGTGCACATTTACCTAGTTGTATTTACTTAGCTGTAGTATACACTCATGTGGTCCTGTGTCCATACTTGCATTTGCCGTCTTTCCTTTAGTTGTTGTATATTCATATGTGTGTGCATATGTGTATGTGTGTGTGTGTGTGTGTGTGTGTGTGTGTGTGTGTATGTGTGTGTGTGTGTGTGTGTGTGTGTGTGTGTGTGTGTGTGTGTGTGTGTGTGTGTGTGTGTGTGTGTGTGTGTGTGTGTGTGTGAGTGTGTGTGTGTGTGTGTGTGCGTGTGCGTGTGCGTGTGCGTGTGCGTGTGCGTGTGTGTGTGTGTGTGTGTGTGTGTGTGTGTGTGTGTGTGTTTCAATTTACATTTTGCAGTATACTACTATCACTGATACTATTCTTTCTACGGTACTTTCACCTTCAATCACGCCCTGATTAGTAAATATCATGTAGGAACTCACTTGTCAAACTTTTCAAGTGCTCTTTCAAACTCTCTGTTGGCCATTTCTTTCTCATCCTGTGCTCGTGTGGCCTGTGACTGTGCCTTCTCTAGCTTGTCCTTCAAAACTTCCACTTCAGTTGAGCGGTCATCTCTTTCCAACTGGTAAAGGAAAAATCTGGTTTTAGAAAAGAAGCATGTTCACTCTTGATAAAAAAAAATTCATACAACTACTACTATTACTACAACTACAACTACCATTACTACTACTACCACTATTACTACATATATTACTACTACTACTATTATTACTATCACTGCTACCACTACTACTATTATTACTACTACTACTACTATATCACTACTACTATGTCACTGCTACTATTACTTTATCACTACTATTACTACTACTACTACTACTGCTACTACTACTACTAGCACTTCCACCACTGCTTCTACTACTACTACTAGTACTACTACTACTACTATACTACTACAAATTGTATATATATATATATATATATATATATATATATATATATATATATATATATATATATATATATATATATATATATATGCATATATATATATATATATATATATATATATATATATATATATATATATATATATATATATATATATATATATATATATATTTACACCAATTTCTATATTTTCCTTGCATTACAACTAACAGTGTATATGAAGCTTGAAGCTGTAGATATCTACTCCCTTTATAAAGATGCATAGAAACATTCATGTTACCTATATATTAGTCTTAGAAGTTACCTAAGCTACCTAAAAGGTAGAACACTAATATTCTTTAGTAAAACCTTTGAAGTTAAAATATTATGAAATTATATGTGAAAAAAATGTATAAAATATTTGCTTTTCATGTAAAAGAAATTAAAGAAAAATTATATACCAGCTTTGGGGTGACATTTTCAATTTTTACATGGTACAGAATCCGACAGTCAAAAATGTGATCAGATTTCCTGCCTGCATCAACTAACACTATTCATACCATGTTAACCAGCATACTTGAGAATGTTGATAATGGCTGCTGTAAACTCTGTGTGTGGATCAAACCTGTTGGAGACACTTGGCTGGTAGAAAAGATATTTGTTACTACCCTAATGTCATTATGAGGGAAATTTTTTGATGTTTGACCACAGGAAAGAATGGATCCTCTGAAGTCTGAGACAATAAATCATTCTGGTAAAACCTTATACTTATTACATCAACCACCGAACATTCCTATTTCTCAGTAACTGCACTACACTGGCTCATCCAACTTTATCTTTCTAAGAATTGACAAAAAAATGGTAAAAATGCTCATATATTTCCTTTAGTACTATCAATGTATTATGAGTTAAGCAGTATTGGCAACAATTATCTATGTACTGGTTTTCAATCAACCAAGTAACATAAAATACAAAGTTAAAAGATGTACTGGAAAGCACAGGCATCCATATCCTGTTGCTTAAGCCCATGTTTAAATACCATATATTTCTGTATAAACTACTGCAAGGATATCAATATGCTATAAACAAATATATTTGTGAAGCATACACTCTATGAAGTGCACTGATTGGATATGCACAGTGTACATGCTACATATTGTATGTATTGCATTTGCAATACACACATGCATGTAAATTTGATATTGTAGAATGTGATTAGTGAATTAGAGGCAATAAAGCAAATTTTAATTAAATATTTCAAGCTTTCATAGTGATGGAAAAAGCAACAAATAGACAAAATTGTGTAGGTGTAGATTAATCTAACTTTCATCGAAAATGTTGTGAAAATTTGAAATAGTTGTTTATTTGTATTTGTAAGAAATGTCAAAAATATAAACTCACAACTTACTAAAGACATTAAATTATGTAGGTAATTTAATTCCTCAAAAAATATAAACAGCAAAATAAATAAGGTTCAAAAATTCTCTGATACTGTCATATGATTCACGATACAAGGTAAGTGGATGAAACGGCTGTACAAAATCTATCAATTGATACTATACATGAATTTTGTACAAATCTTGAATTATTGGCATTCATTGTAGGTATTCATGGCAGAAGGAAATGTTGGCAATAAAATGTTTGCAACAAGTAACAAGTTTGATGGACTTTTGAGAATGTGGAACTTCAACGCTAACTAATTAGGTTTGCTTAAGTTAGTGTGGCGAGAATAAATATGTTATATCTTAGAAAATCCTTACATAAGAAAAAAAAAAAACAAATATATATATATATATATATATATATATATATATATATATATATATATATATATATATATATATATATATATATATATATTAGTGCACTGAATCACTAAACAGATATAACATAAGAATCTTTTGAAGCTTCACAATGTACAATAAAATGGATAAAGCAAATCTAGGCCCAATTAGAGAACAATAGGTTCCTTATTCTTATGCTTTATGAATTACTAGAGAATATGAATTTGATGATTCACGTAAACCTAGATAGATCCGATCACTAGTAATGCCACGGAGAAATTTCAATACACAGCTACTTATTTAACCTAAACAGATTCTGTTAGGCTACAATTATATGTAACAGGTTTTCTTCCCTCAAAACAACTTTTTACTTGATTTAATCAAAATAGAAATGGAGACATGATTTGAATAATCTCAAATTAATGGAATGGGGTTATGAATTACTAGTAATATAATAACAATAAATTGATGTTATATTTATGCTTTTTAAAAAGCTAGAGTAATTTGAAGATTGGGATGTTTCTGTAAATTCATACTTAAAATAAAAGTATGTGTGAATATTACCAATTAAAAATGGTTAAAAAAACGGTATTGTGGGTGCAACATTGTCTTATTTATGGATCACTTTTTGGATTACAAATCAAGTTCATTCTTTACTAATATTTACATGAACTAACTAAGAACCTATCCTTACTGAGTAAATTAGAGCATGCTTTATATTAACTAAAATATCTCCTTTTATAAAATATTTACCTTTTTTACATTTGTCCTTTAAAGGAATATCGTAACTTAAAATTTGCAGAATCTTATAGTATTATCCAAGTCTCTTCATGGCTGACAATGCACAAGCAAGCAGCCAGGCAAGCAAATGACTTAAGCTTCTACTAGACACATATCAGCTAAACTTATATTTTCAGTTGTGATTTTTTGGTTAATTCTTCCTTAACTTAATAGGTTTTTCATGCAATGCTTTGTCTGGGTATACTGCGCAGGTTATTCAACAATTAGCTAACCAGGCCAGTGTTGCTATTCCATGCAAACTATCTGCCATAAGTGTGATCCAAACGCATATCATAAAGTTAGGGAGCGGTATCTAAAGTAAACGTAAATGTACACTAAAGTAGAGGGGAGGGTACTTCATAATTACATGGGAACTATTCCTAGTAAAATTTGGAGGTAGAAGGAATTCAGCATTCTGATTTAGTTACCACTGTTACTAGCACCAGCAGTTTTTTTTTTTTTTTTTTTTTTTTTTTTTTTTTTTGGATATGTCAGCTTAGTTACAATTTTTTGTTTGCATTGTCGCATCTTTGTTAACTGTATCCATTGATCAATCTATAAAAAATCTCTTGATATAATTCTGAAGTATAGTTTCAAAGTTTTACCTGCTAGTTAAGAGCTTCATTCTCTTAGTTGTGTTTGACATGGCAGGAATATATTCTCTAAGGAAATGCATACATATATGTTATTATTTCGGATTGCCACAAATAAGTTCTACAGAGGTGGAGGACATTCTGATACATATGTAAACTGGTCCCTCTCAAATTTATAAAGTTTCATGTTAATGTTACTTTCCTTGAATTACAAAAACGGTTATAGGCGTTGGCAAAATATTGCCCTCAAACATCAATAAGTATATATATACATATGTATATGTATATGGAGCTTACTTTATTTGCATTATTTGATCAAACACAAACTTTTTTTGATAGCCTTAGATCTATTCAAAAACTAATGCCACTTTGAATGAATAATCTTGCTAGAGGAAATATTAAAATTGAGCAAAGCTTTCCCTTCCAAATCTAATACTGTACTAACTTCTTTCTATCTACATACCTGGCTTATACCTCCCTTAAAGGGAGATAGCCAAGACAAGGCGTTCATGGATTAGAGAGATATCACTCTCTCCTCCAACTATGTGCCTTGTCTTTTCATAGGAGAGAATACAGAGGAGGGAGTTTCTAGATCCCTCGCTCTGTCCCTTTTATGATCGGCAGGAAACATGGTGATAGCATTCTAATACGTACCTACTTACTACCACTATTATTACATATACTGCACACCTGAAGCAATGGGTATAATAAAAAAAAAGTTGATAAACAAGTAAGCAATATTGGGAAAACTATAGCTTTCGAAACCCAACAATGCATTCTGGGTAGCTACCAGCCTGGCACTTAAGAAGATACATTGGAAACAAAACCCACTTGATATCTGTATTCATATGAAAAATATGTTCCCCAATCTGTATTTTTGAGGATTCCAGCAATTTTATAAATGTTTTCTTCACATTAAGGGAGGATTGTCTGTACACATTTGAAGAAGGATTAAACATTTTTCAAGTGATGCAATTCAGTGTAGCTATATGACATTGTTCCATTTTTTTTTACCTCTCAAGAATCTATATTGATTACCTTTCATGTTTTATAATTTTAAGTGAGTAAATGTAACAAGATATTATCATCCTAAAGACTCTTAATGGTATGTTTATTGATCAGCCAGTCTTTGAAAAAATATTGTCAACTTCACCAACTACTTTCCAACCTATGATAGATCTCTCCTCCATTTAATGTTAAGTTTCACCACTTTTCATGATACCAATCCCTCGTAGTTCAAATATTACTTTTCTTCTCTGCTACATCTCTATAATAATACTTCTGCACCTTCTTAATAACCTTCCTACACTTTCTCCATCTTGATAACACCCTTTTGTAGTTTTGCCCCATTTTCTTTATCTTATTAATGAAACTATTTATTTTTGTATTAAATGTATAATGGTTTCGTCTTTTAAATACCACCATTTTGCTATCAAAGACAAATAATTTCAACTTTCTTTCATCACGCAACTGACCTGATTAATTTAGAAATTTCTATTAATCTTTCACACTATCTATCATCTTACATCATCAACATAACAGGATAGTAATTTCATGTTATCTAAATTACTGTGAATTCTGTTTCCATCACTCTCATCCTCATCTTAGATATTAACTTATCTACGCCTCGGCCTTTCCTATCTTACCTATCCTGGCAAAATAGTTATGTGAAAAAATAGGTATGAATGATCTGGAATCTATATTTGCACAAAACTTTTCTGAACGTTTCATTTAATAGATTAACATAAATTTTACTTTGGCTGGTAATCTCATGATAAACTTCGCAATGATTGATCCAGTTTAAGCCGAGTTATGTCATCATGCATCTACTGTAAACGAGAAAACTGTAGGTACATATGTAATGAAGTCCTTTTCACTAATGATCAGTTGTTTTTACGTCTACTCAAGAGAATTGGACACAAGTGTTTTTATGAATGCTGGTAAAAAAAATTTCTATGCATTGCTTATAAGCATCATAGTAAAAAGATATTGGCATCCTAGAGGAGACAGTCAACAGAAGCTCACTATACTCCTTACCTAGAGAAAGTCGATTTGTCTATTTCTCCATACAAAAAAAAAAAAAAAGTGTTTGGATGCTTTTGGGACTTCAAATTATGCAATATATAGAGTGAAAGAGATCAGAATGGATATTCTACCTCTATAAAACTGTAAATTCCTCCAATGATAAAACAACATTGTAGTGGTCCTTGAGTAGTCGTATGTATGCATATACAATATATTTAGAGAATTTGAGAACTTTCTAACAAAGGAAGTTATCTATAAATGTTGATACATATACTGCTATTTGATAATCGTTGTGTGCATGATAGTATCATGTTATTATTCAGTGCATTATAGCCATTATAGTCAGCATATGTAATTATAGCAGAACACTGTATGTAGTTTGTTTTATTGGTTTAATGAGTTTCCCATCATGTATGGCCAGCTATGGGGCAAAATAGGAGCCAGGAAAGTATCACACACTTTGTAGATCCTATATCATTATGTGAATAAAAGTGACTTTGCTAAGAATGGAACAGACTCTCCTTCCCCTCCATTCCCTCTGCTAATCAAATCTGAGGAATATAATTACAATATCTAGCCTTTAAAAGAAATTCTTCAAATGTTTGTCTTAAAGAGGATTATGTGCTTCACAGATTATTGAAAGCGGAAGCAACAGAGTGTGAAAAATCCTCAGGTACCCATTACATCCTTTAATCAATTACATGAGATCTCATATTAATTAAATGAAATGCATAAGCTGCTGTCACTGATATATACAAAATTAGTTCTTTACATAAACAACTAGTCACATATTTCCAGAATTACTGTAAATATAGTAGTCCTGTGCTTCTTCCAAAACTATTATCTTTTTGAGACTTAAGATGTCGCAATGCTTGTATTGTGCTTAATTTTTAAAACCCTGAATATAAATCTCACTTTATAAAATTATCAGTGAGATTGCCTGAAATTTATCATAGAAATCTGTGAGGGACCAGTGTGCAGTAAAGAAATGCAAATATTTTTTACTTGTGCATTTTGCAGTTGAGGATACACAAGCTTTTAACCTACATCTAATTACCATCTTCTTTGTGCTTCATCATCATTGCCAATATTCTTCTACCAGGATATCACTGACAAGGTATAACTTTGCTACCTTGCACCAAAGCAGCTGTTCCCATAGACCAATTACACTCAGCTACAGTCGTGGGTGTGGTCAGCTAGGCTTACTACGAACTTTCAGCTTAAGCTCGTCTTCTGTGTTGTACATTTACTATTTCTTCTAACTAGCTGCACCCACCATGAGTTTCTGCAGCTGAGTTGAGGTCTTCTCGTATTTTTCCTTCAGGAGTTCCAGGTCCCCGTACGTATTCTCCCGGTCCCTCTGAGCCTTGCCCAATTGCGTCTGAAGCAAATCCACCTTCTCGTTCATCGATTCCACCTCAGCACTTGCACCTTCCCGCTCTTTCTGCAGGCGTGCCATCTGAGTCTGAAGGAAAACCCGCTTGGGGGTTAGCCTGGTGGTGTCTCTAGTATATGTGTTGAGGAGAGGATAGGTAGGAGGTAGGAGATTGGTGGCGTAGTGGAACTCTTATTTCACAGTTCAGTTCTCGCAAAGAACAAAGAGCGATTCCTGTCAGTCTTATGTATGTGAAAAGCTTATGCAGCTTGGATGCAGCAAAAAATTCCCTTCAGCCAATTTATTTTAATTGCAAAATAATTATTGGTTGCAGTAACCAAGATGATTAAGTTTTGATGTGGTGCTACTAATCTATAATGCTTGAAATTAACACAAGTTGTTGATATTCTTATAAGGTTAACTATTCCTATGATGTAACATCCAAAGCATGCTAGGACACAGGCAAGCTAATCAAATGTAAAAGAACAAAACTTACTTGAAGCTTCTCATATTTCTCTCGCAACCTATCTGCCTCATGCTGTGCTGCTTCTCTCTCCTTGGATTGTCTGGCATTTTGACCGTGAGCTTTGTCCAGTTGACTCTGTATTTGTTCAAATTCATAAGCATGTTTCTCACGCTCAGCTTGTATCTGTGGAGCCGGCCATGTTCTTTATAAGATTCATTTTAGCATTACTGATTGATTATAAGTGACATAAAACATTTAAACCTGAAACAAAAATTTATTGTTTACATGCAATTAGGAAAGACTATTACACTTTAAAAGTGGACTACTTACAAGGGTACTCATAATATACAGGGAGGTGGAATGGATCTGTTAACAAATTACTAATCTTTACATCTTGTCAAAGATTCAAGATTAATTTGAGATTTGCAATGTCCATAAAAAAAATATTAGGGAAAAATAACATAACTTGATTTGATTTAAATTGTGTTCCTTCTGCAGTTTTCCTGGGTGTAGCAAGTATAGATGAGATAATTGGCTGTATTCTCATGTCTTGATTTGAATAAACATATTGAACTACTGTATCAATTATCAATTATGTCTCCTTGATATGAGTTACATGTAAATGTGTTTTCCATAGTAAAGTTCAATCAAATACATTATAGTATCTTTTTTTAAGTAATAGTGGATATAAAGAGGAACTGTAACACTCAGACAGACTGTGCTGTTGAAACTTCATGTCAACCTTCCTGAAATTATTCCTATTATGCAAGTTATGAATAAGTATGATAATGGAAAAAAAAAGTTTATATTATGCTATGCATTTTGTTGTTGGTATATACCTCAATAATTATAGCCCATAGTGAAGCATATTATATGTGTCACAGTAATACCGTATGCTAAAATTCTGTGCAATTCAACACAGCAAATCAAAGCACTGGCAACCCTGTGAATATACTTGCTTTAAGATTATGTCAAACTTTACAACTGTGAGTCTAGCAGGTGTTTCTAATAATTATGTGATTCTAATAATTTCATCTGTCTTCTCGTCTCTTTGATACAGTGTAATGATGGTTTATCACAACAGACTGGAAAGTAAACAGATCTTGCTACATATGTGTATCAAAACTGTATATTCAGTATCATCTGCCTAATCCAATACAACATGGCAACATTGGCCACAGGCCATAAAATACTGCCTCTATCACATATCATTATGCAACTTTTATGTTGCTTTAATACATGTGTTACTGCATATATGTAAAATGACTTCCCTATCTCATACTGAAACTAACAAACTGGAATTGGTATCAAACTTGGCCACTTTTATGGGACAAAATTTTGTAACACATTGCCAACAATCAAGTCTATATCAGAGTAAATCTTTATTTACGTACTATGCAATAATTGATTTTGCTGCTGATGACAAGATAATTATAACACGATGATAAGCTATTATTCAAATAAAAGACGAAATCAGATATGTGACATGGCAGAATCTCATTTGGAGTTGGCTATACAGCTTGAGAGTTTACTGTACTGTGCTCAGAGAAGAAGCAGACTTGTCTGAGCCTTTAATATAAAATATGCTCCACTGCACTATCATGAAAAAACACTTTAGTAATATAAGTTCATGTTCCATAGCATAGTGGTTTGGGGACCGTAAGTCAGGATTCCCCAATATTGTAATATCAGATACATTAGGTATATCTGTGAAGTAATAGTTCTGGTAAATATATAGAACTAGATATAACAAATCTTCATGTATTTCCAATACAGGGAGACATGTACTAGCAAAAGTGAAAACTTGAGGCTTTGCTATTTCTGCATTTATGTTGAATTTGGTTTGTATAATGATGTGGTTGAAATCTCACCATCTTTGAGTTATTCTTCAATAATAGAGCAATAGCAACAAAATTTAAAGGCTAAGTAAGATGCAAATGGAAGAAAATTAAAGGTGGTCATCCCATTAGCATGTGCACCCCCATGCATTCCAATACATTCCAACACATTCCAACAAGAGTAAGCACGCCTGACATCAGGAGGTGAGAATATGGGTCAACATAACCACTACCTTTAAAAGTGACAAAATATTTCAACCTTCCCTCTGTTGGTGGCCCTTAATAGTTATACCCAATTACAAAAACAAATGCATAGCCCATCATTAATGGGTGGTAATCCCATTTGCCTCTCCCTCCTCATCAGTACAAGTCTTCTCTCCAGCCTTCAGCAGCAAACCAACCAAGAAAAGACCTGGATTGGACAAGCACGAGGTGCAGTGACCTACGTGTGCTGTGTCAACATTGGAGACAGCACAGCGCGTGTTTGACTCCCGCAACAGGATTACTCCTATTTATAAGCATAATGTTTTCTGACGTCACTCCCTCCATGGCAGTCATACATTTCATTGAGACTTCGTGTTAAGCAAAAAATATACCATATGAATCCTATGGACAGATCAACATATATATATATATATATATATATATATATATATATATATATATATATATATATATATATATATATATAATATATATATATATATATATATATATATATATATATATATATACATATTCACATCTTTCCATTATGGAGATACTAATCTCATTATTAGGACGGCCTTATTGGTAGACCAGATAGTCAAAAAAAGGTCACACTTTAATCTAATTCTCTTGCTCAGTAGCTATTATCTGATCTGTCTTCCTCAATCATTGTTCTTTCATTCTTGTGTAACAATGGTAATTTACACTTACCCTGCGCATCTCAGCACTCTGCCTCTCATAACGTTCCTGAAGTTGGTCCAATTCAGACTGAATCTTGTCAAGTGATGCTTGTGTCTTTTCCTGCCCGATCTGTGCCTTACCCACCGTTGCTTGAGATCTCTCCAACTCCTCTCGTAGCTTCTCCACCTGTAATCAAAAGATGGATGGTAAAGATAACTCAAATTAGATGATATCTTACATATCTTCATTCTATTATCTTCCTAAATTTTGATAATTATATACAGATAATATAAATTTAGATAGAACAAAATACAATGCTGTATATCGTAACATATCAACACATTAAAAAAAAATTTCCCAATAATATCTTATATTTTTCCTTTAATATTACATATGCATTTAGTCTTATGTTTTTTTCCCAGCTACTAAGCGTCTTCTGCATACAAAATAGTATCTAAATTCCAATTGTGTATTATAAATTTCCATCACCATTCCCATATCACCAATCCTTGGTTTCATTTCCCTAACCAGTCCATATATACAAACAGATTAAACAAACAATGATATCACATATCCTCCATAATGGTCTTCAAGTGGTTAAGTCCACACACTCTATCTTTGCTAACTCATATTCTCTTACTCTCCAACTTATCAAAAAAATATACATCTATCTATCTATAGTCTCTGATGTTTCATTCTCTCCGGTAACATCACCCAAGGGAATGGCCACGGCAGAAGACCCTCCACCTCCCCCTAATCATGCACTCCCTCCTTGCTTGTTCAATCCCTCCCCCACTATCAGCAACTCTTTCATACATGTATTCCTTAACTCAATCCTTCCAGCATACAACTGGCCTTCCTCTCCTCCTAAGACTCTCAGTTTCACTTACATATACTTTCTTCACAAACTCTTCACTCTTCTTTTTCTTCATATGACTAAACTATCTCAACATATCTATTTTCACCCATTACACTGAACTCCATTTCAACAATAACAGTTAGTTTAGTGACTGACCTCATTCACCCAGCGTTCTCTTTCACTGTGTTGTCGAGCCACTGTGGCCTGGGCACGCTCCAGCTCCTCTTGGACACTGTCTTTTTCACTCTGGGCATTCTCCAACCTGGCTTTCAACCGATAGATCTCTCCTTGTGCCTTCTCCACCTTCTCTTGCAATTGCTCCACCTGTGTTGTTATATTAGCTCAGACTTCAGTAAAAAAAATAAAACCTAAAACTGAAGTAAACCATCTGTAGCACTGAAATGAAACCGTGTTATGTGTATATCTATAAATAAAAAAAAATAAAATAAAAGATTGAAATTTGAAGCTATTCTTCTTATTATGTATGTTTCATGTAGCATTTCATATATTCAGCCTCTCTTATTACTACAATACCTCTAACCTAAGGCTGGTATTACTAAGAAAAACCCAGATTCTGACTACAGCTGCTATAGTACTTCTGCTCGCTACTAACAGAGATGGAAGTGATTATTGACCTTTACCTCCACATGGGACCGTTCATAGTCAGATTGGTTCATGCGCAGTTCGGTCTGTGCACGCCGCAGGTCTGCCTGACACTTGTCAAGCTTCTCCTGCAAGCGCTCCACTTCTCCTGAACCTCCAGGCATTGCAGAGCGGCCATATGAGGGATGAGTGCGCTCTAGGTCATGGTGGAGCCTCTCGTTCTCAGTCCTCAGTCTGTCATTTTCCATCTCAAGCTTGCTGAGGCGATGGCGGTAAGACTCATAATCACTTGTACTCTTACCCACTTCACCATGCATTTTTTCCAACTCTGCCTTGGCCTTGCCTAGCTCAGACTGACTGCATTCTAGTTTAGCCTCCAGCTTGTCCTTCTCAGCCAGTGAACGTTCTAGGCGAACCTGCAGTTTTTCCACCTCCCCTTCTAATGTGTGAAGTTTCATCTTGTACTCTGCAATGTCCCTTTCATGTAGTGACTGCTCTTGGTGTCGCTCTTGCTCTGCTCTGTCACGCTGTTCTCTAAGCTGTTGAATCTGTTTGTCCTTATCTCCAATGGCCTCTTCTAGGGACGACAGTGCACCCTCAGATGTGGAGTGGTGGGCTTGCACTGCTGTCAACCGTGCACGTGCCATGTCTACTTGGTTGTCTTTTTCCCGCAGCAGATCCTCTAAGTTCTCAATCTGAAGAGCCAATAAACTGTAGTTTTCTACACATACATGCTCAAAGTAACCTATTGCAGCCCCTTTTCTAGTGAATTGTTTTGGTCATTACAGCCTCACCTAAATATGTCCCATTTTTAAGTGCCTATTGCTAGGCTCTATTAATCTAAACATGTTGCATGATCTTACACACAAGCAAATAATATCATTAATCCAAGTTAGCTGTCATCAATTATCGAAAGAAATCCAAACAGGTTTCACTTTAATGTATCAGCCCCTTAAAGTACAGTGGTACTACCTTTCTGAAGATATTTATGTAAAATACACACAACAACTAAGTAAATCATAGCAAATAGTATTATGAAAAAATAGATATGAAAAAAAAATATAGACTTTGATTATTAAGCTTAATGAAGGACTATATTTTTGCTAAAATCTGTTAAGGTAAAATTTTAAGTAAGAAAAAGAAAAGATAAAGCATTATATCAGACACTTAACCTGAAAATACCTTGGGATGAGCCGTGAATACAATACCTTTCTGTGCTAAGGATGAGAGGACAAACATACTGTATTGTCCTGAACCAGTGGCAACAAGGGGACTTTGAAGGTAAAAGAAGTTATACTGGAAAAAAAACTAAAATAATTCATAAAATAATCGAAAATCTGCTGTCAAAGAAAAATCATAATAAAGAATTTTAGATAATCTATGCAACACAAAATAATGAGCGGAAATTTAAAAAAAAAAAAAAAAAATGAAAATCGATGACAATGATAAGCTTTCAACTTTTAAAACTACAGACAATCACAAATTAAGCTTTATAAATATATTACCTGTCTAGTCTCCATTGGTTAATACGCTAGTGCATGCTGTATGTATGCATGTATGTACATATACAGTAATTTCAATTCATGTGTTAGTTGGTTAATCAGTTCATTCAGAAGGCAGGCAAGATCACATGTATCAGTAATGATTTGATTAGTTCAGGCTTAAAATATTTTCTGTTAATATTAGAAAAAAAAATCATGAATTAGGGCATGTTATATAAGAATGTATTAGAATGAGTGGAATGGGTCATGTTTATCTGATAATTGGATGGTAACATCAATGAAATAGTAAAATCTAGAAAATGGTGATCATGTGGTGAAAGATATATGATGAATAATAGAATATGACTGATCAATATATAGTAATAAACTTTTGTTAATGCACATTACTCAGATTAAACAAAATAATATTGTAATAAAGAATATATAGCGAATAACAATAATGTTTAAAAGATAGGGAACTTCCCCTATAAAACACATTTCATTATAATTCAATGTGCGCTCATAAATGTAACAAACTATACCTTCTGAAAAATCTGATATGTTAATACATTTACCTAGTGTGGTTCATTTTTTCAATAAAGCATCCAAACTACTGTACTTAAATATACACAACACCGCTTAATATAGGCTTGGTACTACAAATATACAAAGATCTAAATCAAATAGCCTGCTCTGGTGCTTCAGTTCTTACCTTTTGTATCTTTAACTTGTTCTGTCTTTATATCCACAGTGACCTGATATTAAACATTTACTCTTACCATAGTCTAGCCTCCATTCTGTATCATTTTTCAACAGAGTATTTATCCAACAGTGCATTTACCATTCCAAACTAGGAAGACCGTGCCTACCATGACTCTAAAATACCTTTCTTTGTAGGACATTGATCTTCCTGTCTTTGATATCCATGTGATCACGAAGTTCAGTTAGCTCTGAGTTGAGTTTGTTCCTTTCCTGGGTGGTCTGGAGGGACTGCTGGGTCTTCTTCTCAATGGTCTTGTTCTTCTCCTCAAGGCGCTGCCGCATCTCCTCCACCTGACGAAGTATACCGGAGGAATGCTGTAAACCAAAGCACACAGGGGTCGTCCATAAATCTTGATTCTTTAAAAAGTGGGAAGAAAATCACGCTGCTTCCCTCTTATGGCGGCCGTGTATGTTTGTATCGATAGAAAGTCTCACATCTGTGCATTCTTAGCATCCATCTCATCCCATTCACTTGCCTCATACATCTGTTTTTTTTTTTTGTATTGGTGATGAGTAAGAGCAAGGGAGAGGGGTGGATGATGACTACAGATGGATGGATGTGATACAAACATCAATGCTGAGGTATACATGTGGTAGGGAGATAGGGTTTATTCAAAGAAGTTAATTCAATGTAAAGTCAGCCAAAAGTATCAATACTACAATTCCCAGCAGGAAAGATCAAACCAGCTTGGTTAGTAAATAGAAATCTTTTATAGGAAAGTGACACCATGGAAAACCTATATATGTACAGCATTATGTCAGGATAGAGGCTGAGATTACATCTTATTGACTTCTACAGAAGGTGCCACCAGTGCTACAGGTCAACAGTAAAGCATGGCCAGGTTGTCAGCTGTGCAAGTCATTCACATAGGAATGCCTGATACACACTACCAAACAAATAACAATAACGAGGAGTGAAAGTTATTATATATCAGCAAACAAAACTAATCATCAATTACAAAATACCTAGATATCTTTTAGATATTATATGAAAATATTAAGTTGAGAATTAGACTCTAATACAGATATACACTATGACAATTTTGTGTTTATAATGTGCTGTGCGGGTTCAATTGATTTCCTTCATCACATACCTAAGCTCATGGATATATCAGCACACAGGTTACATAACAATCTAGGTAATGGTTTAGTGGGTATCAGTAAGCATATGCTATTCTGGCATAAAGAGGGACTCTGGTTGCATGAATAAAATGCAGGACGCTACTTGTTATCAATAAGAAGATAGGAATGGAACAAGGAATAAGCACAGGAGGAAATATAGAATATATCACTCAGTGGGTAGGGGATTTAGATGGGTTGTTCACAAGGCAAATGAGGAAACAATGTATACTCTGAGTTGCATATCGCTAATTATACTTCCATCTATGGATAGCTCAAACTTTTTGGAATATCCTGCAGCTTATTACTGCATTAGCTACCTTTAGTTTAGTGGAAGACCTACTTCTCAAGGTTACTGATTTTCATTTCTTAAATTATCCTCCCTTTAAGTGAGGCATTACTGTGTGAAGATAAGGACAGTGTTTCACAACTGCCTATTTACCCAAATGTATATAAAAAACACCTACATAACTACCAATATCTGTCTGTCTATGTATTTACCTAGTTATAGTATACAGGGCCTGAGCTACACTCATGTGGTCCTGTTTCTGTCTCAATACTTGTCGAGTTTTCCTTCAGTACAGAAGTTATAAATCATTTACCATTATTACCTCTTCCTTAATGTGTATGTGATTGCATCTGCATGTATATGAATAATGAAGTACAAGTACAATGTACTATATTACTATAGGTGGGTTAACATCCTCAGGCTAAAGCAAAACGAACTGTCAAAATTAAGGAGTACATATATACATATGCAATGCAAATCATACTATAAAACAATCACTTTCAAGTGAAAAAAGTATGTCCATACATTAATAGCTACCCAAAATTAAATGGAAACAAAATCTTGAAATTGTAATACTAATGTTGGATCCAAAGTATTTAAAAGGTTTAAAGACGTATAACTATGCAGGAATCATATCATATTGCTGAATATTTGAATTATGATGTGATAATTTTCCTCAAAAACAAGTTTCTGCAGCTTTGTGTTATCTACAAACAGTTTCCAGTTTGATGTAAAAATACAATGGAGTCATGAATATTTAGAGACTTAGCCGTACTCTCACATAGCTGATCACCATATATCAGGATTAAAAGACTATTGAAGATCTTTTCTAAGTAGTTTATCCTTGTAGCTACTCAAACTAACCGTAGCTAACTAACTACGTAACTAACAGAAGCTGCCTTGTGTAGGTCAACAAGCCTTTTACAGCCTCATTATTTTCTTATATTCTTGTGTTCTTATATGTGAGCAGCTTCAAGAAACGTTAAATTAATTTTCTAAAAGTAATATGCTGCCATAACGACAAATGTCCTGCAATGCGCCTGTAAAAGCACTGCCATGTTGACACTATTGTTTACACGGGAGATGTTCACACTTACATATCACAACGCCCAACAAACAATACAAAACAGTCCTAAAATCATTACAGGATGGACAGGTACAGTACCGTCAGACTACTTACACCACGAAACCAATCCTCAAGGTCAAGGACCACCTGACATGAGGCACACCGTGACACTAAACACTCTAAAACCCCCACAAACTCACACCATCCACTTCGCTACATGGCACACCATCCCCACACACCAACATACATAAAAGCAGCACACCACACATTATCACACACGAATCCTATCGTCACTACTACCTTGTCCTTCCCAAACCCGCCTCCAGAAGCATATTCACATCAGATAACCCGCCGCTCCATCCAGTGACTCAAGAACAACACTCAGTTACTTACACGGCCCCCAGACATCCTCTTTTTGAATAATCCTTTCCTTGTGAGGACAAAGTCCACCTGTCAAGGCTGCGGTGTGAACACCACTCGGCTATTCTGATTCCTGAGCAATCAGAAGAGACTGGATGGCTCCATTGTGGATGCCTGTCCAGGATGCAACACATCACTCCACTGCAGTGCAGTACTGCACTGCAAATAATAACACTCGTCAACTACACAACATACGCTCCGTGAAGGCTCTGTGGGAAAACCCATTCCAATCCAACACCAGTCTGAGGTGCTCCACAGTGCTCGTAGCTGTTCGGTGGCAGCTTTTTAGCTACACCAATTATTTGGGTGAGTCTCCTTTTACGTGTAGCCCTATAGCAGTGAGTAGGTACGGGATGTAAGTCGAGGAGTTGTGATCTCGTTATCTCGGTGTGTTGTGTGCGAGTGATCTCGGTCCAACCCAAAGAATGGTCAGTATGAGCTCTGAGCTCTTTCCATAGGAGGACGGCCGGCTGTCTCAAGAGAGACCAGCAGCAGACAGCAGACTGTGAAGTGAATACCAAGAACTCTACACTACCAAGACGGTCCACTGTGACTCAATGTTAACTTTTTGCTTTTGGCGCGACGCGGCGATGGTGAGTCGGTGACGCCTCCAGCAGTGCATAACTCTTAAATGCAGACGCACATTGACTCTCCTCTGCGGCCTCATGTCAAAAAAGTACCATTGTGCTGGTGTATGTACTACGTATGTAAGGAGGCAATTCTAATTAAACTTAACGCAGAAGAGAGTTTTACAGCGATAGCCTTGTAGTTCAAATTAATAAAATGTGAACTTATATAAGATCCTTTGCACTAAAAGAAAAGTTAATGAGAAAATAAGTCACTATATTGTTTTTACAGAGAAGTGTATTCATTGATAGAGAATCTTTACATGCAGCCTGTATTGTGCAAGGAACTAATTAAAGCTTATCAACAATAATGAAGCGGAGAGCCAATGTACACATTGTAGGCCTGTGGTTTGTGCAAGTGGAGCATCCTTCCAGGCCTGGCCATCACCACTATGCCACCTGGAAGCCCTGCTGCTCCTGCCACTACACCTACACTTACCAAGGCATTATGCATATTTATATCCATCTTTATCAATACTAATAAAATCAAAATTGTTTTTTTTGTGATTACTATTGTTACTATTATTATCAGTATTATCATTATTATTATTATTATTATTACTATCATCATTATTATTATTATTATCATTATTATTTATTTTTTATTTATTTTGACTTTTTATTTAAACATTGACTTACAATAAAGGCTTAAAGTTAATTTATTACTATTATTACTATTATTACTATTGTTACTATTATTATTATCATTATTATTATTATTATTATTATCATTGTTATTATCATTATTATCATTATGATCAATATAATTAATATTATTAGTATTAGTATTATTATCATTGTTATTATCATTATTATTATCATGATGATTATTATTATTATTGTTATTATCATTATTATAATAATTTTTTTATTTTTTATTATCATTATCATTACTATTATCATTATTAGTTATGATTATTATTATTATCATTATCATTATTATCATCATTATTATTATTATTATTATTATTATTATTATTATTATTATTATCATTATTACTATTATCATCAGCTATTATCACCTATGACTATCATCATTATCATTATTACTATTACGATCATTGAAATGTAAACAAACTGAGCACTGTGCTTAATGTCAGCAGCTTTCAAGTTATTACTGACTTGCATGTGAAGTTTCTATAAAAGAAAAAAAGTCTTATGATATAACATTTCAGGCAAGTGCAAATGGAAGCATCAGCATCACTGCTTTCAGACAAGACAAAAATGTTCTTCCTCCTTACAATTTTAGACTTTATATTGAGCAAGAGGTCAGCAACAAAACAGACCCAATCAAGCGAGGCCAAAAAAAAGTGTATATCATATGAAAAAATAAAGTGGTAAACCTTGGCACAAGCATCAAGTACATGGGATAGTGAGGTAAGCCTTGGTGCTACAAGTGAGAGGTGTAGAGGTGGTAGCGCACTGTTGGCCTGCTCCATGGTGGAACTCAGCTTTAATTGGTCGGTAGTAGGGCAATACGTGGGTGGCTATCGCCCTCCCTAGGGCCCGACCGTGTCTCCCTGTGGCTGAGGGAAGTAAAGGGGCGCGAGCAGGGAAAACAGAGTGGAGGAAGGGTCGTGTCTGGTAACGAAGAGACTTGTGAAACAGAGTGGGCAAGGAAGGGGAAATGTTTGTGCGGGAAATACACTTACTATGTATGTTCGTTACCTACTAATGGTAATATCATGGAGGATTTTTAGTGAAGCACCTTAACTGGGGTTGCCACTATTCTGTTCTCTTGACTGAAGTCTACAGAAGTTGTGATGGTTTCGTTTCCGAAAGGTTATCTAACTAAGGAGTCATCATAACAACTATTTTCTGAATATAATGTTGCTTTTTAACCGATTTGTGAACACGAGTATCTATCTCAACTAAAAAAAAGTTGAAGTCTTACATTTACAAATAATCATAGATTATGGGCACCACTTCTCTGCTCTCATCTCAATGGGTTGTGTGACGGAACTAGCAGGGTCCTATTTCAGTCATATCTGACTACTGCTTACACTGATAGACTCGGAAGCTGCTGCCATTGAGAAATATTATTGGTGAGGATTTTCAATTGATTGAAAAACAAACATATCTGGGCAGACAACAACCTAGCTTGAGTTGTTATTTCATAGTGGTCTCTGAAGTGGCAACCCTGTGAATCTTTCAATGACGGCAAGCAAAATGTATATGTGACAGTGCTGTGGACTGACAATTGCAGCACTTATTAAACATATGTCAGCAATTGGTGCATGGTACTATCTCTTTTCCCCGGTATTTTAAACAATTCCTTGCATGCAGGCCGTTTGTATTGCGTGTGGGAGTTTGGTGGAGGAAGGGGTTTAAAGAAAACCGAAGGGAAGTCAGAGTTTGTCCAAGGTAGTTCTTACAGAACCCTTAGAGAACACTCACGTCAGCCTGAAGCATGTTGTAGTGCTCCTCCTTCGCGCAGAGAGACTCCTTCAGCACGGTGATGTGACGCTGGTAGTCCGAGTGTTGCTCCTCCAAGGTCTTCATCTTTGCAGACAGTGCAAGAATTTCTTGATCTCTCTTCTGAATCTCCAACCGGGACTCTTCCAGCTACATTGCAGAGGAAAGAAATGCAAGGTTAGCGCCATCCTCAGGTAGCAGTAGAGAATCAGCACTCCAGGCCAGGACTACAAGCATGTGGCGAGGGGCACATAGGTGATGGTCGCATACACTACAGGTGCTGACTGGGGTACGCACGCACACATACACACGTGTACACCTAATGGGATGACGGCTTTAAAAGTACAGTGTAAACGTTGAAGCCCGGACTTATTGAAAACTTAGATATGCAATTGAAAATATGAAAGCGGAAAAAAATTCCAATTTTCTTAAAACAAAGATGTAGGTGAGTAAAATCTCCAGCATATAAAATTCTATTCTCTTAAAAAAATATATACACAAGGAGGCTAACGGGTTTAGTGGTAATCACCTTAACTTAAAACAAAATATGATTGCAACTGAAATATTCAGATTTCAAAACGTTTAAAATTACTATGAAAAAAACTGCATTGGAAAATTAGCATAGGCCATAAAAGATTGCATATTACCTTAAAAATGTCCAATGTACTACACAGATATAGCTTCGCACAGGTACACACACAAACACACCCTTGGCTACAGAAAGATGACCAAAAAATCTAATAGCAACAAAATGTGAACCTAGAAAATATTTTTTTCTAAAATATATGAAGAAATAACTATTCAGATATACACACTTTCTACAAAAGCACTAAGAACACACACGAAATCTGTGGGAGGTGTTTTCTATACTAATTGGAAAAATTAAAAACTGTACAGTTATTCTAAGACAAGGAGAATGAGACCTAACACATGTGAAGGTAACACAGATTAATATATGAAGCAGAAGAGGAAGGGAGAGGGAGGACGCTAGTTCGTCTTACGAAGTTTTCTTCTTCCCTCTCCCCTTCGCTCCCCTCTCCCTACCCCACCGGCAGGCAATCATTAGCAGGCTGGAACGCTTAATTAGCAAGCAAAATCTTGGCCGTGCCTGCAATTTGCTAGCCCAGACTTGCATGCTTATCTTCTCTAGCAAATGGTGGGTGTGCGCGGCATATCAGTCTCTTGGGCTGAGCCGAGAAAATAAGTAAATCATGCAGGAGACAAATGACCACAGGGATGGGTGACTTACCTCTCAACAATTAATGCCTACTAACTTATCTCGCATAACTGCCCCAGGGCTAGTGTCATTTTTTTAGGAACCTAGTACAGGCAGCAAAAATTGCAAGAAAAGTGTTAAACGCCTTATATTGGAAGTTTTCTTTCACATTAGCATACACATCTTTTCTTGCAATTTTATGCCAGCGTTACTGGGACAGACACTACCAGCTTCCTGGAGGACCGTGACGTCACATGTCTACACAAGGCCGCCACGCCCCTCGCTGCTGCAGCCACGACACCCTCAACCCCATCCTGATATGTATAGATTTTTTTTTTTTTTGTGTTACAGATCCTTGGTGTTACTTATGGTCGGAATCACAACGCGGTTATATGACGGAAGGGTCACAGCACCCCGGCGGGAACGGACGAGGCTGAGCAGTGCGCGGCCTGGCGACACATTGTGACGTCACAGCCCAGGCAGCCTCGACTTACTTGCGATTTAGCTTTGCGCTCCCGCTCCTGCAGCACCTGGAGGAGGCGTGAGTCATCGGTGGGTGGCGGGGTGACTAAGGAGGCGCGGGAGCCCCAGCGGGAGCCGCCCAGGCCACCCCCGACAAGCATCCCGCCAAGGCCCGCCCCTCCTGCCTCCCTGGCCATAGCCACCTCCCCCTCCAGGAGTGCCACTTCACGCTCCAGCGAAAGGATACGCGCGTCCTTGGTCTCCAGCAGCGCCGTCAGAGTGGCCGAGGTACCGGCGTCACCAGCAGCAGGGCCGTTGAGCCCCCACGGCCCCCCGAAGCTATGGTCGTGCTCGCGACGCAGCCGCTCCGCCACTTCCAGAGCCTCCTGCAGCCATATACCCACACCCGGTCAACCCCAAGCCACAGCCGCTCACTCCAACACCCGCAGGCACCACTACCGCCGCACACTAAGCGGCCAGCACACTGCCCGCTCTCACACAACACGTCAACCTCTGATTGTCACACAAACAGGTGATCAGCGGTGTCTAAGGCTGTGACCTTAGTGACCAGATAGATTTGGTTCATCTTTAAGTTATAATTATTACGGCCACCATGTACGGCTATGCCCTGCTTCCATGGATGAATTATATGACAGCTTGCAATTACTGGCAATGGACTAAGAGTATAGAACTTGGGGTTAACCGACAATCAGATATTGTTGTGAGGTCGGGGAGCGACTCTGTTCTTGCGCTACAGGAAGGAGGGGAGAGGAACTGTCACAGTGCTCACCACACTTAACACTAATGAGGGCCACTTGCATTCACATTCAACCAGCGCCATCTCCACCACCACCAAAACCATCACTATCATCACATTCATGGACGCCATAAATATCCCTGGATCAACTGAGGTTACCTCACAATTTCTGAAGCACTAGGTTTTTTCCACTAAAATCATGATTCTCCTTCAATCGAGGAATCTCAGCTCAAGTTAAATAAGAAAATAACTACCTTTCGGAGGTTTCCGATCCCCCAAGGTACAACCCCAGGTGATAAATGTTGAATCAACCCAACTAACCTTGGCTCTAGTCACCAAGGAGCTGTTAGCATCAACCCAAACCCTCTGACACCATCCCCACTAACAGTTCGGCCCTCGCACCTGTGATCCGCAGCTGCTGGTATCCTACAGAGCTGTCTACTTCACAATACCTGTCAGACACAAACGCACACGTACATACACACAGACACTAACAACAACTATAGTGTAGCAGACTTCAAGAATTGAATGACTGAACAAACGGTACATGCAGGTTGCAGCAACGACAGCGAGAAGCGGAACAGTTTTCTGATCACAACAATGATCAAGATGAAAAGTATAGTGGAGGACACTCGCACTAAATGCTTTTCTTTTCCTCTTTCTCTCTTTTTTTCTTCTCTCTCTCTCTCTCTCTCTCTCTCTCTCTCTCTCTCTCTCTCTCTCTCTCTCTCTCTCTCTCTCTCTCTCTCTCTCTCTCTCTCTCTCTCTCTCTCTCTCTCTCTCTCTCTTCTCTCTCTCTCTCTCTCTCTCTCTCTCTCTCTCTCTCTCTCTCTCTCTCTCTCTCTCTCTCTCTCTCTCTCTCTCTCTCTCTCTCTCTCTCTCTCTCTCTCTCTCTCTCTCTCTCTCTCTCTCTCTCTCTCTCTCTCTCTCTCTCTCTCTCTCTCTCTCTCTCGTTCAAACATACATAGGCGCACCCTCGCATGAAAACACAATCACACATACACCCAGTTTTAGACTATACTTTGAGCGATAAGACAGTCCGCTCACGTTGCTACAGTACAAGTCAAGGACCAAAGAAGTGAATCTACAACTCAAGCGTCTAGTGAAGCAGGTGGTGACGTGGCGCACAGTCATATAGATTACGTCTAATTCAAAGTTTACAGCTAAAAATATTTACCCTTCAGAGACAAACACGAGCGGTTATTTTAAACAAAAGCGTAAAACACGTAAAAAAAAAGAAGTAAGATCTCCGCTATCTATTGGATTTGGGTGACGTCAGTAATATAGCTTGACTACTTCTGAAATGCATAATGATACTTCAAACTCCATTACTAAACAAAACTAAAATGCATCTCTTCTTTAATGGAGAAAGAAAGAAAGAAGGACTTAATACGATCATATGAAAATCTTAATGCAAATGAAATAAAGGAAAAAAAAAATAATATGCAAATCTGAATATACAACCTCGTTTACATTAAATGAAAAAAAACAGTGGAGAACACTAGCACACACATTAACTCATCCTTTCATTCTGTTAAGTATTCAATAAGATAATCCTTTTCAGGGAAGAGTACAGGGTCGGGGAACTGAGGCAACTGATCACAGAACAGGTATTGCGGGTCCACCTCTAAGCAAGGAACCTAAGATTAAGGAGAGTGGCGGGAGGGTTGCCTAAGAGGAAGCAGATTCGTCAGTCTTCAGGCAGTGTATGTGTCGGGGTGGGGCGGGAGTTGGGTAGGACGGAGGGGGATAAGAGGGCCGAAGGGTTGAATTGGGGTTGTGCTTGTATGTGGGGGGATAGGGTACGATAGTGTGGGATGGAAGGGACGGGGGTTGTGGTTGTGTGTGTGTGTGTGTGTGTGTGTGTGTGTGTGTGTGTGTGTGTGTGTGTGTGTGTGTGTGTGTGTGTGTGTGTGTGTGTGTGTGTGTGTGTGTGTGTGTGTGTGTGTGTGTGTGTGTGTGTGTGTGTGTGTGTGTGTGTGTGTGTGTGTGTGTGTGTGTGTGTGTGTGTGTGTTTGAAATAGGGAGGTAAAGAGTAGGTTAAGTACATATGGTAGGAGAAAAAGAAAGAAGAAAGGAAGCATAGATGGAAGGAAGAAAAGGAAATAAGTGAGCAGTTAAAAGAGTTAGGAAGGTAGGTGCGTAAGTAAGTGAGTAAGTTAGTAAGTAAGTGCTTCTCTCTGGGGGTCTAGTGGTGGGAGGGCTTGGCAGCCTAAGTCTACGTATACCCGAGTACACAAAGCTACACCCTGGAGAAGACCGCCCGGCCGAGACACCTACAGATGCACCCAAGCAAACACTCGTCCTCCTGCCACCAGACGAGGCCAAAAGAAAAGCGGTGCGTTTGACAGGTAGACAAACAGAAAAATCTCCCATTTGGTAAGGAGGACAGATGGCAAGTTGTGATTCTGACTGATTTCTGGCACACCTGGCGTTGGAGGCCCCGAGTGGGTGGGCGGCGCTGACTGTGATGTATCTTGACCCTGGGTGGGCTTCCCCACGACGACCTCTACCACTACTGAGGAAGGTCTTGGCTCTACATCGGCAGGGTCTTAGGTCAGGGGTCAACATGAGCCCGAGGCAGGGGAGAACGGCTGCCCCTGGCCAACGGGCGCGTGCTGACCCCAGCCTTTTCTAACTCTAGTTAATTTAGGGTTAGTTGCGTTCCTTGATCTAGCAAGGTATGAGGTATGATACTCGGGTACAGTCTACTTTACCCCGGGCAGGAGTCTACCTATACCCGGGCACTTGGCATCCCTCACCACGGACGCGGCAACGGCACCTAGTCTGTCTGTCAACAGGTCACTCAGACCCAGCCAAGGAAGTGGTTCATTTAGTATGGTTTGATTGATACTCATAATCAAATAGTAAATGAAGAGTAAGACTGATCAGTGATTAGTATTTGAATGGTTTACCAATAGATCAATGAATGCAGGTCGACTAACAATAGTCGATTAAATCATCTTTCCACGACTTACAGCTGAGGCAAGTCAACGGAAAAGTTCGGTGTGAGGCGGGTTAAGCCGGATGTGCTGGGCGTGGGCGGCAGCGCAGGTGGGGGTGACCAGGCTGGCGGGGGCGGGGGACTCGCTGCCCGGGCGGCTGCTGTTGACGGCGGACCACAAGGGCGCGGGTCGGGCTGCCTTCCTCCCTCCCTTACACTCGCTAGGGGTCGAAACGACCTCTTCCCTCGCTTTCCCTCCCTTCCTCCCTCACGCACTCACTCCCCATCCGACGGAATACACACACACACACACACACACACACACACACACACACACACACACACACACACACACACACACACACACACACACACACACACACACCGGGAGGGTGGAGCGGCCCGACCCGCCACCCCAAGGGACGTTTATAATCGCTACTCACCTGGCGGAGCTTCTCACAGTCCTCCTCTCGCTGGCACAGTGCTTCCTTCAAACGGTCCAGATCATTCTGGGTCTCCACAAGGCGCGCTCGCGTTTGTTCCAACTCTACTGACCCTTCCTCATCTATATTTTTATCACCTATAACAACATGCAACAGCGCCATCAATCATGTGACATAGGCGGGCGCTAAGGTCGACACAGCACGGCCACACGTTGTCACTAGCCTACGGGAGGGTGGGGTTCGGGGGGGAACGCCGGGCCGGCCAACCTCACCCTCCTGATTCAGGGCGAGAGGGGTGGTAGGGACATGAAGGGTTAGGGGTGCGAAGGGAGACTTAAGGTCATTAGTGACTGGACGTGTATCTACTCCATTATATTTACACAAACCACTTAGTTATTTTGTGGAAAATATAGAGAAAAAGAACAATGAAAGAGAGTGTTTGAGCTCTTTGTCATATTCTAAGGTGGATCTGCCTTGGAGACAACATAAGGTGACATGGGATACAGACTTCCCCCCCGTAAGTCACTCTTGACGGGGGTTAGGGGTTTTGTCCAGCCCGCTTCCCTTGCCCCTTGCCCCAATCTACGCCCTGGGACCCCACAACTATTTAAAGGCAAATCACTGCATACGTATCCTCACTACACATAGTTATATTTATGAATAATTCAAAAGCTTGTTGGAACTTATTCAAATGGCTTCTGTTGATTAATCAAGGATTCTGCGGCAGTGTCAAAATGCTCCGAAAAGTTGTGGGGTGTCAACAAACGGCAGGCTGATACAGGGACACAGCTGGAACCAAGGGCGGCTTGGCGGTGAGTCGGGGACGTGAGGGCGGACGAGAACACATAGGATCGTGACACCACAAACAGAGAAAAAAAATAGCGTGATTATTTTGCTTAATTTCCGCGGGTGCTCGGGGTGATAAGCTAAGAGACAGTTAAGAAAGCGTAAGAAAAATACGAGTGAAACGAACTCTTGATCATGTCCAAGACGAAAGTTACTGTCACTTCATCGAGAGGACGAAGTCAGTTAGAAAAAGACTGAGGGATAGAAAAAAAAGGAAATGCCAGGTT
>JAXIVD010002050.1:0-65000 GCA_036785275.1 Cancer borealis
GGACTTGCCTTGCCTGTTATTTGGCGCGTAGGTTTTCAGATTTTTATATAGTGACACCTCAAATGTTTAGGTTCTCTCGTGAATATGTTGAGAACGTGCGAGGCTAATCACTGCTACAGCCTCAGACGCATATAATCATTGTTAGTCCCGTCTGAGGACAGTATGGCAGCAATTTGGTTAATTTTTGGCCACTCGGCAGTGATATTCAAGAATGCGTATAAGCTAGGTATTGCTAACGCTAGCCTGGCTTCCGTTTTCCCTGGATTTACAGCGATATGACTAGCAGTCTGGTCACACTCACAAGTAGAACCACTAACCTTGTGGAATCAGCTGATCATAACAACAACACAAGCCGTTATGGAGGAAACACTTCTCTTCTTCTTCTTCTGCTCATGAACATTTTCCATGAGACTTATAATAGCGTCATGGGACCAACGAATTGAACTATTTATGTTGGTGGCCTTTGTAAAGGTTTGTTTTGGTCTTCCTCTTCTTCTTCTTCTTGTGACCTCTTTCGCCTTCATCTTGTCATGCGAGAAGTAAATGCTATATTTGCATCGAATTAAAATTTATATTTGGGTGTTTTCTTGTATTGTCGTCTATCATATTTTTCTCATACTCATAAAACGTCATTGAAAAAAGAAGTGCAATATTTTTTTTGTTGCATATATACTGAATAAACGATAGTTTCTCAGTACCTACATTCGTCTACCGCTAGCGCTAGCAAAACATGCCAGTGAAGACCGTCCTTACCGCTAGCTCGGTGCAGCAAGAATCAGTAGCCAATGCAACTCAAATGGCTGGCCAATCCATCCATAACCCCAGATCAATCGATATCAGAAGCTAGTGTGACCACGCCTTTTATATATATATATATATATATATATATATATATATATATATATATATATATATATATATATATATATACATATATATATATATATATATATATATATATATATATATATATATATATATATATATATATATATATATATATAGGGAGGCGGTGATACAGTGGTCTAGCGCTCTGGTATGCGAGCCTAGGGTCCGGGGTTCAAATCCCTATTATACGCTGACCACTTTTCATTCTTTAATATTACTGCCGAGTGGCCAAAGACTACCCATATATATATATATATATATATATATATATATATATATATATATATATATATATATATATATATATATATATATATATATAGACACACAGATAGGAATGATCTACTGAAACGAGTCTCACTAGCAAGCACATCTAGCTATTATGAAATTATTATATGAAATCTAGAGAGTGGGTAAGGATAGGAGTACGTATAGCCTACATATCAGCAACATATGAGATGAATAAATGAATGATTCTATAAATATCATATACAAGACTGTGCATCAACATTGTCCATGAGAATTATATATTTCCTATAACAAAATTTACATATTACAGAATTTTTTTTTATAGATTGCAATATATAAAACTTTTTAAATAGGTAAAACTATAGATTTACAAGGGTTGTAAATGAAGATGATATTTTGTAGTATTGTATTTAAAATTCTGAAAACATTTATACCGTTTTTAAAGCGCTAGGCAATGAGTTCCATTGCCTAGCGCCAACACAGTAGTGAATTACGGAACTAAGTTGTTCTAAATGGAGAACATAAAAGGTTATTCTGATTCTTTCTATTTTGAAGAAACTGTCATTATTTTGGAACCCACAAGTAGTACTTTAAATACACATGAGGAAGAAAGAAATGAAGAACAAGAGGAAGGAATAAAGTATACAGAGTAACAAGGAACGGAATGTTGCAGACCCTCTCCCCTTTTAAGATGTATATGAGGGTGATCCGTCAAAGATAAGAGTATTGAAGACCTCTGAGTTCCCCTTTGACCAAACAACGAAAAGTACTCATCGACCAAAGGGCAAGAGGTTAAAAGCATGAGAGGCCCACTAAAAACAACTAAAAGTACTCATTAATCAAAGGACAAGATGTTAAAAGCATGGGAGGCCCACTACGGGTACCCCATCGAAAAGGAATGTTAAAACAGTTATTAATCACGAGATAAGGGAGTACGTCGAGAGGCTGATCCGGATAGACTGAACCAAATTCGTGGAGGCGACAGGACATACACAGCAGAAGCACACCAGAGTCGAGAGCGAGCATTCAGCTGAAAACGCACCTCTAGACCCGCTCACGCCCACATTTCAGCAGAAATCAGATACAAGAAGAGAGTTCACAAGAAATAGAAGACATCACCAAAGTCTACAAGAATAACAGAAGAATCATATAAGAGAATTAAGGATAAAGATACAGAAGAAGTCCTTAACCAAATGTAAGGATATAAGAAAGAAGAAGAGCCTTACAGAAGACAAGACAAGGTTATAAAAAGGAAGAACTTTGCGAAGACAAGACAAGGATATAAGAAGAAAGAAGAGCCTTGCGAAGATATTAGGGATAAAGAAGGAAGAAGAGCCCTAAGAAGAAAACCAGGAACCAGACGAAGGCCAGACTGACGAGATGATCGCGGCGAATATGTTCTATATCGTGATTAGAAACTGAGTGACGGGCTGGGTTGTGTCAATATAGAAGGCTCTAAGAGGCATAGTTAGAATTGATTTAGCTAGGATATATGTAAGAAGTGAATCGTTGTTTATTATACAACATGGATCACAAGTAAAGTAGGAAAGCGACGCAAGAGAGAGAAGTAATATATGTAAGAAGTGAATCGTTGTTTGTTGCATAACACGGATCACAAGTA
The DNA here is from genome assembly GCA_036785275.1 of Cancer borealis. Classification (NCBI taxonomy): domain Eukaryota; kingdom Metazoa; phylum Arthropoda; class Malacostraca; order Decapoda; family Cancridae; genus Cancer; species Cancer borealis. The sequence goes on from JAXIVD010002050.1 coordinate 2,759, forward strand.
AAGTAGGGAAGCGATGTAAGAGAGAGAAGTAACGGAAGAGTACAAGAAGTACCATATTATAATTTAAGAATAAATCTAAAGATAACACAATCTTTTACATCTTTGAATTCACGTCTCTGAGGATAAGACGTTATCTGTTGCCCTATCTTCCTTATAATATTATTCTTGAGGATTCTTGGAATTACACGTCCAAGAAATCACCAAAAGTTGTATTCAATAATTGCAGCTTACCTGATAAAGGTAAGTAAGTAATTATAAGTGGAAGGACGGGTTTCTACAGTGGTGGTAGCGTGGGATGTAATTGTGTTGTGTTAATCTAAAACAGAGAAAATAAAATAGAAAAAAAGAGCTTCGATCATCTATGTCAGTTGATCTAGATCAAAGTTAAAGACTAATTTAGTGTCCCTCTGAAGTCGCATATATTCCATCAGGCGTTAGTAATAAAAGTGAAGAAAGTACTGAGTTTCTAGAGTGATTCTACGAAAACTTAGAGATGGAAAACGCAGGAACTTCACAGCAGGGTCAGGATGAACTGGCTTTTCCACCACAGAGTCCACATAGCCAAGAAGGGACAGGAGCAGTAAGCACAGAAAAGGTAGCAGGAGCAGTAAGCACAGGAAATGTAGGAGTAACAACACTACAAACGCAAGATCGAGCGCAGATAATAAATGATATCAATAGAAATAACCTTGCTAGAGTTCAAGGACTACTGTATTTTTGCGGGGGTCAGGCCAGATATGGAAAAGGCCCAGAAAGGACTTGCGAGATCAGCGCAATAGAGTTAGCAAAACAGTATATGATCGGAGCGGCAAAGTCAGTGCTAACGTCAGCTATACAGATAAGTGGGTACGACTGTAATGGAGTCAAAGATAGAATAAAGGAAGTTTACCCCGAGGAGGACGACTTTGCAAACTATAGAAGTGAATTGCACAGCGCAAAAGAATGCCGGGAGAAACAATAACATAATTTTATATCAGAACAGACGCGCTAATGCAAAATTTAATAAAAATGGACCCAGGTTGCGTAGTATAAGTTAGATAAGATCAAATTGCAGCATTCAAAAAGGCTCTACCCCGCTCGTTTGACTCATGTCTGCATGGAGCTAAGAAAAAGATTTCAGCAGAAGTATATTGGTGTGCACTACGATTTATACGAAATAATCCACAGTACAAGTTAACAGATGAGGACTTACGAAAGGAAGTCAAACAAACAGTAAACATGGTTTTAAGTACGAGTCCCCCTCCCACGAGAACAAACCCAGTAGAAAAGGGAGATAGAAACACAGGCTCAATTAGATGTTACAATTGCCAAAGACTAGGACATATTGCACGACATTGTAAAAAGAAAGGAGCAAGATGCGAAAATTGTGGGTTAAATAATCACCGTACACATGAGTGTACCAGAGCTCCTAGAAGGCAGTGCATGAACTGTGGGATGAACAATCATTTCACTGTTGATTTTAGGATTTTAGGATTTTAGATCGGGGCACCATTCAGAGAGAAAAAAAACCTTCAATTAGACCCAGAACATAGAACAGTCGTAGAGGGAGCGCAGAAAAGGAAACGATACTGTGGGAAGTGTAGAACAGTATGAAACAAGTAAAGAATTCGGTCTGATCGCAGCAGAAGTAAAAATAAAAACCCAAGATCAAGGATAGACAAAGGTAACGGAAAGCTAATTACAAAAGAAGCAGTGGATATCTTTGCAATAAATCAGGATCGCGTAAGAAATGAAGGAAAAGTAGAAGTGGTTGTCCAAGTCGGCACAGAAATAATCAGACAGGAGATGATATTAGTGAGTCACTACAAATTACCAACACCAATAGTACTGGGCGTAGATTACCTAAAATATAACAAGGTAGAGCTGACGATGAAACCCACAGAAGGAGAAAGCTTTGTGGAGATAAAGATAAATGGAGAATCTGTAGGGATGACTTCCCGGGGAAATGAACAAAGGGTTACGGTAATACAGATAAAAAGGTAGAGAAGAAACGAGAAATAAAGAAGAAAAGAAAAATAAAGAAGAAACAAGAAATAAAGAAGAAACGAGAAATAAAGAAGAAACGAAAAATAAAGAAAAGAAAAATAAAGAAGAGAAAAAGGGAAGAGGGAGAGACGAGAGGCGATGACGTCATACCCAAACAAACCCTAATGGAATATAAGGGGTTGCCCCAAAATGGTTACATAAGGGCCACCCTTTCGGAATGTGTGAAGGTCATCCCCTCCTCAGCAGGATATGTAACACTCACGACCCTTCTGGTCGGATGTCGAGGCGATTTTTGAACATATCAAGGCAATGCTCAAGCCAGAATACTTTGCCCAGATATAGTAAGACTTCATCCAATAGCAAATGAAACCCAATCTATGTTTACCGTGCAGTATATTAACGTGGAGGATGAAGGGATAGAACTAGAAACTGAAAAGACGATGGGAGCGGTACAACTCTGTAGCCCTTGCCCATACACACAACAGTTGCCAACGGTGGCAGCGTGACACAACAGAGCGAACTGAAGATCACACAGGAGGATAAATTAAAGCGATTATATGAAATGGTGGCTCAGAAGTTACCTACAAATACAGAAGAGAATACAGTATTAAAGACACTGATCAAGAAATATCAGGATGTTTTTGCTACTGAAAAGGACCCACTCACCGTCATCCCATATTATATGCATACTATCAGGCAAATGGATGACGAAGTGGTATATAAGAGACCTTATCCAATACCTGTCAGCCATCATGAAAAAGTACGAGAAGAATTAAAGAAAATGCAAGAGCAAGGAATAATTATATCTTCTCACTCAGCATATAATACACCTTTAATTCCAGTTGTAAAGAAGGATGGAGGAATTAGAATATGCTTAGATTTTAGAGCATTGAATCTTAAATTAAGAGCAGACAGATATCTCCTACCAAGCATCCAAAACATATTAAATCAGTTGGGATAAAGTAAATTGTTCTCCTGTTTGGACATAAAGCAGGGCTACCACCAGATTCCGTTAGATCCAGAGAGCATAGAGAAGACGTCGTTCTCATCTCCTGAAGGACACTGGATGTATACGTGTCTCCCGTTTGGGCTGAAAGATGTTCCAAGCTGCTTCCAGCGGATAGTTAATACTGTTTTAGCAGGATTAATCGGTACAACTGCACATGTGTACCTAGACGACATCGTGGTTCAAGGAACAGATCTTCCAAAACACGTAGAAAACTTAGAACAAGTATTCGAGAGGTTAAGAGCTGCAAAACTAACGCTTAAGCTAGAAAAATGTGAATTTTTCAAAGCGGAAGTAGAATATTTGGGTCATGTAATAAATGCAGATGGACTCAAACCTCAACCCTCAAAGGTAAAAGCTATCAGATTAGCACCTGTACCTAAAACTGTGCGAGAATTAGTCTTTCTTAGGTATGATAAATTACTATAGGAAGTTTATGCCAAAGTAGTCAATGGTAGCAAGACCATTGACTAAATTATTAAGCGGAAAAAAAAGGACCACACAGAAAAAATTATAAAACTCCAATAGAATGGAATGAGACTGCCCAAGGGACATTTGGAAAATTGAAGACGGAGTTAACAGAGAAAATAATATTAAAATTCCCCGACTTTACCTAAGATTTCATATTAACGACTGATGCGTCAGACGCAAGCATTGGAGGTGTATTACAACAAAAGGATGAGGAAGAAAACCTCAGACCACTTACGTTCAGCAGAGCGCTGAATAATGCAGAAAATAAATATCCTGTGATAGAAAGAGAAGCACTAGCGGTAATTTATGGGCTACAAGTAAACAGACCTCTATGTCTGGGCTATCATATAGAAATACATACAGATTACCGACCATTGGTATGGCTGCTGAGTAAAGCAACGCCAAATGGACGAATAGCGAGATGGCAGACACTATTATCAGAGTATGATTTTAATGTGACTTACCTACCAGGGAAAGAAAATCCAGTAGCAGATTTTCTATCTAGAATGAGGAAAATAAAAGAAATCGAATTAGAGGATCCCAGGGATAAAGTGATGATGGTAGGAGCTATTACAAAACGTAAAGAGGAACAGGAACCCTTGGAATGGAGCATAGAAGGAATAAAAAGGTTACAAAATACTGATCGCGATTATAAGATAATAAAAGAGATCATAAAAGCGGGTGCTGATACGGAAGCAATAGTAAAGAAGATGAAAGAAGAGAAGCAAAATGCAAGATTATCTCTAGCAGAATTAAGACTAGAGAGTGATGTATTATACAGAGAAATTATTAGTCCTTATGGAGAAAAGATAGAGGCAGTAGTACTATCTTTTGAGTACATTCCCAAGGCGCTAAACTTGGCTCATTCGTCGCCAACTGCAGGGCACGGAGGGGTTAAGGTTACACTGAACAGGGCACAGAAACTTGCTTTCTGGCCGGGAATGAAAAGAGATGTAGAAGAATATTGCAAGAAATGTACGGTATATTGCAGATTTAAAAGTATCGGAAATGCATATCCTGCACCTCTAAGACACTATCCTGATGTAAGTGCGTCTTTTGAACGTATACACATGGATTTAGTTGGACCCATGGGAACGTCAGATAAAGGAGAGAAGTACATTCTTACAGTAATATATGTGTACCGAGTACAACGGGCCAACTATCATTACGGTGATTCCTTTACGGAATCACAGGTAAATCCTCGTATTCTTAACACTCGTTCAACACCTTGTTATCGTTAGAATAGGTACAACTAGATAGAGGGGATGATGGGAAAACTCGTGACGTCACTGGAAGTGAGAGGATATATATACCGGTCTGGACGGAAGGTCAGTCTCTGGGCTGCCTTAAGGCTAAGGCCCAAGTCATCCGAAGGGATGACACTCTACACACACGGAAGGTCAATCACTAGTGTTCCGTGACTCCGCTCCAGTCAGGTAAGACTCTGTGGTCCTAGGAACTTGCCAAACACGCTGAGAAAAACCATCGTATTAATATTGTCTAACATTAAATTGTCCTCCCGGATACAGCTGCCGAGAGGACCAGTAAATGACTGTCTTCTGCTCCTAAGTGTCTAAGGCTGCCTATGGAGTTGCCTTTCGCTGTGGACGACGGCAAGAAGAAAAGTGACACGCAAACATTAGTGGCGTGAGTGTATTTTGGTCACGTTTTCCATCAGTCCCCTCACGTATTATTAGGTAGGATTTAGCTAGGAATATTTATATGTATTAATATATTTCTTTATGTTTGTGTCGTGGGTGGTAGGATAAGTACTTGTAAGAGCACCACCACGGATATAACGAGTACTTCTATTATTTATTAATCATTAAAGTCTGTTCATTTATTTATTATATTCTCTTTCTTTTCTTATCTCAACCCCGGGGGTGGAGGACCTAATAGTAGTAATAGTGATAGTGGGGGTAGTGGTGACAGTGTCGATGCCCAAGTGGTGTCGTGGTGGCAGCATAGAAAGTAGATAGAAAGTAGTAGATGAGAAGATAGTGTTTATACCGAAACGGTACAGTGATGACAGCGGTGTCAATAGAAAGTAACATTTACCTACGGTACAGTGGAAGTAACACTGACCCTCGGTACATATGCATTTACACGATTCCTTATAATGGCGTCACTAAGAAGCAAAGAAGCAGCAGAGGTAACACGAGTTTTCTATAAGAGCGTAGTATGTATGCATGGTGTTCCAAGGACCGTGGTCACAGACCAAGGAAAAGAATTCGTGAATCAAATATTTGATGGAATTGCAGTGCAATTGAAGATACAGCGTATTACAGAGTGATAAGAGACAGTCCCTATTATTTATTACACTTGAGAGACTCTAACATTCCATATAAGATGTTAGAAGCAGAAAGAAGGTCATGGTATAATGTAAATGAATATAAAGAAAAGATGGCCATAGTAACAAGAAAGGTCTACGAAAGATGTGCCGAATATATTGAAGAAGGACGAGAAGAAATGGAAAAGAATTATAGAAGAATCACCAAGATTAAACTTGTAAGGATTGGTGACAGAGTATATGTAAAACATGTACAAATCAGAGGAGAAAGTAAGAAGTTACAACCATTGTATGACGAACCATACAGAGTAACGAATTATAAGTGAAGTAGTAATGAAACTGAAAAATATTAGGACTGGTAGAGAAATTACAGTACATACAGACAAGATGAGAGTAATTCCTGAAGAGAGCATAACCGCTAGAGAAAATGAGAGTAAGAAAAGTTTACCCATTACAGGAGTCAAACTATGAGGAGTTGACTTACCCTGAATATATACAAGATGAAGAACTAGAGAAACAAAGAGAAATAGAGAATCGAGGAGAAACAGAGAAACAAAGAGAAATATAGAATCGAGGAGAAATATAGAATCGAGGAGAAACAGAGAAACAAAGAGAAATAGAGAATCGAGGAGAAACAGAGATATAAAGAGAAATAGAGAATCGAGGAGAAATAGAGAAGCGAAGAGAAATAGAGAATCAAAGACACAGAGAAACAAGGAGAAATAGAGACACAAGAAGAGATAGGTGCAGAGATGACAGCTCCAGAACTAGAAAGAGATAGAGAAGTAACCCAAGGAGGACCAGATAATGAACAAATAAGACAGGAATCTGAAGATTCGTATAACCTCCGATCGATAGGTAGAGCACCTGAGCTTCCTCATATAATGCCAAACCCATTAGAATACGAGAGGAGCTAAGACGGTTGTTTGTTACAGGTGTGTATCCTACTGGAAGCATCGGCAAACCAACCTATGCAAGAAACTACAATTCGGGCGGGAATGTGTTTCACGCCAGTGTTTAGACTACTGTTGACGGGAAGACAGTATGTTATTCCTTTTGATCTAAAAGCTCAAGATGTGCAGAATCCACTGATACAAGCAAGAAATATGACAGAGGACATAGAATGGAATGTAGAACACACGAATACTAGTTATCAAGTAGTATCGTCTCTGAAAAGAACCCTGAAAATTTTTGATGTGGAGTTTGAGAAATTGTTTGTAGATACAAACGAATTTTTGAGATATATTGTAGGAGCTGTTACGAAGCCATATCGGGTTAAAAGAGGTGCCTTCAATATCTTAGGATCCATATCCACTGTTCTGTTTGGCACAGTAACACAAGAACAAGTAGATGAAATACATAACAAGATACAGTCGATTGATAGACTGACAGAAAGAGAAAGAGTAATGTTGAATGTCCACTCTAGTACTTTAAATATGACTATTAGAGAAATGCGTTCGATGGAAGCAGCGTTGTCTAAGTTGCAAGAGGCGACAGACCTATCAAGTAAAATAATAAGAGAATTTTTCATTCAAACATTAACAATTAAAGGTGAGCAAAGAATGCTCGAGGCTCTTATGAATCTAGAACTTGCTTTGATTGCACTCAGCAATGATAATATCAACTTGAAGATGGGACTCTTAGCATTGTTGCAAACACGAGTGACTCCCACAATTATATCTGATGAAATGATATTAAGTATTTTAAAGGAGGCGTCAATAAGACCGCCGGAACTTTTGTTCCCATCAGTGCCAGATTATGTAGCATTATATAGGGATGTAATAAGAGTTATCTCTAGACCCACAATCCAGTTCGATTCGCACAGTTTCTATTTCACAATCCCTATGAGAGGAAATCCGGTAGACACTTTTGATATCTTCCAGATCGACTTCCTTCCTTATGCGCTCCCAGGAGCAAATTATTATGTACAGAATAGACCTGTTGCAAAGTGTAGTGCCCGGGGGGTGGTTAGTAGAATTTGTTGGCTTCATTTATTTAGTTTGATTTACTTATCCCACCGCTGAAATACCAGTGTGGTGCCGCTGTCACTTTTGGGGGGAGGACTGTTACGAGACTTACTTTACATGGCAATTCTCCCGATGTTACTTTGATTAACTTTAAACATTTAATGGTCACTAATTGTTATATATTTCCCTGTAAGATTCAAATAAGCTGCCACCACCCCAAGAAGTTTAATGAGAACTTGAGGATTCTCAGGGAATTTAATTACTTCCTTAAGGGAAGTTAAGATACTCGAAAGAAAAATAATTATGACTAGGAAAATATCTGTATGACCAAAGGATCGTATTAATAAAAATAATTTATACTACTGGTAGAGTGGGCTGAGTCTTGATAAGGCACATGGGAACGTGGAACTTTTTCATATCCTCTTTCAAGTCGTGTTGAGCACTTACTACTAACACTTACCTTCAACACTAACGGAGGAGTTAATAGAAAACGAGGCTAATCCTTTGGTTAACTACAGTTATTTATTCACATTAGACTTTGGGTGACACTTGCTAGACATTGAATTTACACCGAAAAATAAACTAAGGCATCAAAAAACTTATCTTTTCAAAACAGAGCAATAAAGAATAAAAAATTATACAGAGTTGGCATTTTTTTATTTCATTCCGAGATATCAACTCTTTCCATTTAGAAAACTTATAACCCTTGACTCCCTTCCCTAAATAATTCATCCTATAATTTGTTAAAATTTAGTAACTGAGCCTGAGAGTGGTTAACTAACCTTCTCTCACGGGAGGACCGTCAGTCCTCCGTATTTTCCTAAACGAGGGTGAAATAACCGCCTTGCTACACTAATTTGTTTCAAGTTTACATTGTGAAAGCTTTCATCTCCCCAACACCGAGGATTAACACAGAAGTTTAAAAAAAAAAAACTAAACTAAACTAAACTCAATGGCTAAATTCTTCAGAACGACCCACAAAAACACATGGTTGACGCTTTATGAATGGAACACCACTGAGGTTGGGTATTTGTTCCATAGCCACCAATTACTCTAGAGGCAAGAAAAAAGGTACGAAATGTTTGGTGTACAAGGTGTGGTGGGGCACTCCATATTCCTCCTGTTGACGGAATGGAGAGGGTGATGCGTTTGAGAATAATTCACTTTCCACAAACTCAAAAGAATCAATACATAAACACTATAACATAAAAATCACAATAAAAAGGATATATGGTAAACAATGGAATATTATTAAGGGAGAAAAAGGGGCCATGTGGTTTGAGATTTTCGGTCCTTTAAAAGAGAAGGAAATTTCTACTATTCACTTATAATGGATCTCAAAAGGGTTTAGATGATTTGCCGAGTTAATGGGGAAGGTTATTGGATATATAAGAATACTGAATGGCACCGGATTTCACAAATTGAGAAATTTTACGGGAGAGTAATTCACTAACCTGTGAACAGAGCAGAAGTTGGATCGCGTCTGACTCTGACGCTATCACAGGGAAAAGGCGGGAACAGAGAAGAGCGGGAGAGGGGGAGTTTTGAGAATCTTCCACCTTTGATCTTTTTACTAATTGATTATTGAGATATGAAATTATTACTAGCTTATATAAAATTAATTTTTATGTGGAACAAGTATCATCTAATGAATTTGAGTTTTGGTATAATATATGGGAGCAATTTGACTAATTGCTAACTCGTATCTAGACAGACGTGAACATGCGGTTATTGCAAAACATGGCGTCATATCACATATTTCTTAATAAAGGCTTGTGAGAAGAAAGCTAAATAAGTTAATTATTTTAGACTACAGAGTGTAGTTTTACGGGTAAATTAATATTTATGGCTTGGGTATATGAACCTAATTTCTTTCCATAAAAAACTGACTTAAGAAATGGGGGATGACTATACGAAACTTGAAAATTCGGGGGGCAATTCCAGCATAAGACAATTATATCAATACACAATACAATAATTTATAGATGATGTGTGAGTAAAAACATTTACATGAAAAAATATAACCTTGGGAATATAAACCTTAGGGTATATTACTATTTTCTTAGGGCTACACCGAGTTAGTTTCTGTGTCAATCTCAGAACAATAATAAAAACAAAGATACATTCAGTAAGGCCTACGTGAGATCAACTCTTGGCATCACAAAAGTATATAGCAATAAGTGAGGATAGGAATACTTACTTCTTGATAAATAATTTTGAGCACGGTAGTAAACATGATAATCTGTTTTTATGTCCACCTGTAGGACCAGTGTATGAGTTTACAATAGATATCTGTGAGTCAGCAACGTTCTTAGGAAAATCTCTGGCAGTGACCCTATGTGAGTCTTATATAGTAAAGAGTTTCCCTCCAATTTTTATTAAGGGACAAAGGCATTGGACTTTTTCCACAAGTAGCCCCATTACATTAACACTGAATTGCCCAACAAACCTAGTCTCCAAGACTAAGCAAATAGTTAATGGGACGGATGTACTCACCTTAGGTCGGGAATGTAGCGCACATAGCCTGTCACTCACACTCCCAGCTCACGATACCATCGCGAAGCATCCTCCACTCACCATAACACGATCCACCTTGGCGGTCGACATGGTAATTCGACCCACCAATCTCAAGTGGCTACAGAATGTCTCTCACCTGCCCTCCTTCGACAGCAGTCGACTCCCTGTTCCTTTATCGAATCTGATAGCCAATCTACAGCCAATACTCCCAGAAGAGCAGCCGCAACCGATCCCCATACCCACTTGGATCCTAATACTAGTTGGAATCCTGTTGGAGATGGTGGTTGTTGCTGCGTGTGCTAGCAACTATTATGTTATGTTCCGCGCACGAAGGACCATAAAACGAGAGCCGTGGCAGCTGGTGACTATAAGAAAGAAAAAAGCGCCGGCCCCACCACGACCTCGGGGACGAGGTCTTTCGAAGGGGAGAGTGATGTTGGAACTCACTAAGGATAAAGATACTGAAGAAGTCCTTAACCAACAGTAAGGATATAAGAAAGAAGAGCCTTACAGAAGACAAGACAAGGTTATAAAAAGGAAGAAGAACTTTGCGAAGACAAGACAAGGATATAAGAAGAAAGAAGAGCCTTGCGAAGATATTAGGGATAAAGAAGGAAGAAGAGCCCTAAGAAGAAAACCAGGAACCAGACGAAGGCCAGACTGACGAGATGATCGCGGCGAATATGTTCTATATTGTGATTAGAAACTGAGAGACGGGCTGGGTTGTGTCAATATAGAAGGATCTAAGAGGCATAGTTAGAATTGATTTAGCTAGGATATATGTAAGAAGTGAATCTTTGTTTATTGTATAACACGGATCACAAGTAAAGTAGGAAAGGGACGCAAGAGAGAGAAGTAATATGTGTAAGAAGTGAATCGTTGTTTATTGTATAACACGGTTCACAAGTAAAATAGGAAAGCGACGCAAGAGAGAGAAGTAATATATGTAAGAAGTGAATCGTTGTTTACTGCATAACACGGATCACAAGTAAAGTAGGGAAGCGATGTAAGAGAGAGAGAAGTAACGGAAGACTACAAGAAGTACTATATTATAATTTAAGATTAAATCTAAAGATAACACAACCTTTTACATCTCTGAATTCACGTCTCTGAGGATAAGACGTTATTTGTTGCCCTATCTTCTTTAGAATATTATTGAGGATCCTTGGAATAACACGTCCAAGAAATCACCAAAAGTTGTATTCAATAATTGCAGCTTACCTGATAAAGGTATGTAAATAATTATAAGTGGAAGGGCGGGTTTCTACAATTATATTTTTTAATTAGGTTATTACTTATTTTGATCATTATGAAATATTTGATGTAAGAAAAACATTCTACGAAAAAAAACTGCTTCCGCAACACAAGTACAAAGAAAATAAATACAACACAAGAAAATAATACAAGAAATACAATCTTCTAGTCGTCCTCGGGAATGGTAGGGTAAAGTGGAGTAAAAGACCTCTTCCATTTTTCTCGCTTTCTAGATATTGAGGTGTCACAATCTGCTGATCTGGATATCAATGCCATCTGTCGTTACCTTTCTTCACTAACCTCACTGGAAAAAGATAGCGGAAGCCGACAGCACGTGAGTTTCCCATTTGACTACATTTGATGTAAATATTGTAAGTCAATGATATCCTCTACTAGTATTTTGTGTGAAAAGTCAATAATATAGATAAAAATAGTTGCCTTATACAGTTGAGATTGCCCTGCAGTAAAAATCAGACATTAAAATACTGTTGTTGAAGAGTGAAGGTTTATTTACTTCAAAACTGAGTTAGGGGTCAAAGCCTCCCATGCAAGAAACCTAGTAGGGGCCTTTCACCCCATCTTGATTTAATTTTATCCTTATACATAATATTTTTTTCTTCTATTTGCAAGTTTATTTATTGTTGCGTTTAAGATATGAGATGCCACGTGAATATAAGAACAAGAAATAGGAAAACACAAAAAGGTGAAGTCATTATATCATACGCTTCAAAAAGGAACTGTTTCGTAAGAATAAATATGCACCGATTGCAGTATGAAAAGAAAGAATTTAAAAAAAAAAATGAAGATTCCAACGCCAGATTCTTGTGATGTTTAGTTTTTGGGGTTCCTCTTGGTGGTAACAAATCATGTAAAAAATTTATAAAGTGGGGCAAGAAGTCCACTACCTGGGCTTCTTGCCCCAAGCATGGAGAAAGAGGCCCATGTCTTACATTTATTTATTTATTCACATTTGCACTACTATAGAAACCAAGCTGGTGGACATGGATTTCAGTATGAATGATAAATTAACCAAGCTATCTAGCTACATCTGTTTCAGAAGAATAGTTGTTACATTGCATGTGGTAAGTGCTGGAACAGTAGATACTTTTAGGAAAAGGTTGGACATTTCAATGGATGTTCGGTGCACAGAAGCTGCCTTGTGTAGATCAACTGGCTTTTTGCAGCTTCTTTATTTTCTTATGCTTTTGATGTTCTTATTGTAGATATAATAAATATTTTTCCTTGAGGGGGCTTCTTACCCCATTCTATCCTACAACAATCTTCCTGTAATCTCTTCTGCAGCATTGCCACGCCGTCAGCCACTGGTGTCGTCCCTGGCCCATACTTATAAAGAATTATCATCTTTTCCTAATAGTGCGACTTAACTGAGCTATGACATTTCCCCACCTCAGTCACGCAGCTTCTGAGTGGGTCTCACAACGGCGTAAGCGGCCGAAACAACGCTACATTATAACAAGCATTCGATTTGGCTAACATGAAATTTAACCACTAAAAGTTTTAAAAGGAGTAGTTCTGCATCATCAATATCATGCAGAACGCCTCTCCTTTCACGGAAAAATCTTGGGCGACGCTGTGGTATTGCTGCAGCTTCGACCATGTTTAATGTTATGATGCGCGGCAGCTGCAGCGCGCCTGAGACAAAAGTATAGTCACTATTTCGTCACACACCAAACTTAGCTATGAGCGGGACTGACTGTTTTCCTATTAGTTATGACTCGCGCTTAGTTTTTTCCGTCGTTTTCTGTGCTTATGACAGTCTGAGACAAGATCATTGCTGTATAAGTGGACCCAGGGCACATATTTATACAACTGTATGGAGACGAATGCACAAACTCTCTGGCTAACATTCACCCTCTTCTGCACTTGTACTACATATACGTGATGAACACATTGCAGATCCACTACTGGTAGCTAATGAGGTTTTCTCATTTCTTTATCATCTACTGAGTCATATAATGTTCCTTATTTGTATTTGAAACCATAGATAAGGGGAACGAGCATTTTTTTTTTTTATCATTAACTGTTGGCGCCAGTAGGCTTATTGAAGCACAGATGGACATGCCTCGCCTGTTATTTGGCGCAGGTTTACAGATTTTTATAGTGACGCCTCTAGTGTTTAGGTTCTCTCGTGAACATGTTGAAAACGTGCGAGGCTAATCACTGCTACAGCCTCAGACGTATATAAACGTTGTTAGTCCCGTCTGAGGACAGTATGGCAGCAATTTGGGTAGTCTTTGGCCACTCGACAGTGATATCAAAGAATGGAAAGTGGTCAGCGTATAACGGGAATTTGAACCCGGTATCCTAGGCTCGCATACCTGAGCCCTAGACCACTGTAGTTTATTTGGACTTCAGTAAAGCCTTTGATAGAGTACCCCATAGGAAACTGTTAAGTAAAGTTAAGGCTCATGGCATAGGTGGGAAGATACTATAATGGATTAGGGGATGGCTTACTAGTAGGGAACATAGGGTACAGATCAATGGGAAGAAATCAGAATGGGGTAATGTCACTAGTGGGGTACCACAGGGATCAATACTAGGACCGTTGTTATTCATAATTTATATAAATGACTTAGAGACAGGAATAAACAGTGATATCAGTAAATTTGCCGATGACACAAAGATAGGAAGACCGGTAAAGAATTTAGATGATGCTAGGATGCTGCAGGATGATTTAAAATAGGCTGTACGAGTAGTCAGAGAAATGGCAGATGCAGTTTAATGTTAACAAGTGTAGCATTATGAGCGTAGGTAAAGGTAATAGGTATGTAGACTACGACAATACCTTAGGAAGGTCATATGGTGTGAGGGACTTAGGAGTTCAAATAGGCAGTGACTTGCGTCCCAGGGAACAGTATATTATAGCTAGAAATAGGGCCAAAAAGATACTGGGATTTATTAGTAGGTGTGTGACAAATAGGAGTTCTGAGGTCATTCTGAGGTTGTATTTAGCGCTAGTTAGACCCCACCTAGATTATGCAGCTCAATTTTGGTCTCCTTATTATAGGAAGGATATAGGCTCCTTGGAGGCAGTTCAGAGAAGAATGACCAAGATGATTCAGGGGCTGAGAAATTTACCCTACAAAGATAAGTTAAAACGTCTTAATCTCCACTCCCTAGAGAGAAGGAGAGCAAGAGGGGATATGATTGAGGTTTTCAAATAGGTAAAATAAATTAATAAGGGAAACATTGATTAGGTTTTAGAATTTAGTAGTCAGGATAGGACACGTGGAAATGGGTACAAGCTAGAAAAACTTCGATTCAGGACAGACAGGTAGATATTGGTTCACTAACAGAGTCGTGAACGATTGGAATAGGCTGGGTAGACACGTAGTAAGTGCTGAGTCAATAGGCAGCTTTAAAAGACGGTTGGATGAGAGTATGGATAGGGATGACAGGTGGGATGGCTAAATATTGGACTATTCCAAGGGTGGGGGACAAGGAACTGGCCTCTTGCAGTCTCCTCGTTTCTTATGTTCTAATGTTCTTATTCCTACTCTGAATTAATTTCAGCTCTCAAGTCCTGCCGTACTACCTGTGAAAATGTTGATGGTATTCACAACCTTATGCTTAAACACCTACCACCATTATCGTTAGCTTTCCTACTAGCAATTTTTAAAAGAATTTGGATGAAGGATGACTTTCCCACAATATGAAGAGAAGCCCTTGTCATCCTTTTCCTTAAATCAAACAAATCAGTTAATCTCCCACATAAATACCAACCTATTGCATTGATCAGCTACTTTTGAAAATTTATAGAACATATGATGAACTTTCCTCTTATGTGGGACTTGAAATTAAAGAATCTTACTCAACTTCACAGTTTGGATTTCGATGAGCTAGGAGTAACTACTGCTGAACCATTAGTTCATTTAGAATTTTACATATTAACAGCTTTTGCCTGACAAAAATCAGTCCTTGAGGTCTTTTTTAACATGTAGAAAGCATTTGATACTACTTGAAAGTATCATATCTTACATTAGTCATCCTCAACCTTTCGTGTCCAAGTTGCCTCATCCGTCGCTTCTTCCTTCACTCATTTTTTTTCTTCTTACATTGATTTTTCCGTGATCAAGGGGTTAAAGGTGTATTGGCTAAGGGACAATAAAAATACGTAAAAACATCTGCTTGTCACCAGATCCTGTAAAGAGGACAGTAGGAGAAATAGAAGCAGGAGGTGCAGGTCATGAAGGATAGCAAAGTTGAAGGTTTGTACACCAGGTTGATCAGTGAAAGAAGATGAAAGCCAAAGCTGGTGGCGAACATTGAAATCCTCTAGAATGGAGATTTCAGCATAAGGAAAGTGAGATAGGATGTACTCCACTTTGGAAGTCAAATAGTCAAAGAATTTTACATAGTCAGAGGAATTAGGTGAGAGATATACAGCACAGATGTATTTAGTTAGAGATTGACATTGAAATCTTAGCCAGATGGTAGAAGATTCAAGATTATGGGTACGAGAGCAAGTAATGTCGTTACGCACATATGCGCAACAGCCAGCTTTGGATTGAAAATGGGGATAGAGGAAGTAGAAGGAAACAGAGAAGGGGCTGCTGTCAGTAGCCACAGACAACTGTGTTTCAGTTAAGAAGAGAAGATGAGGTTTAGTGGAGGAGAGATGGTGTTTCACAGATTGAAAATTAGATCTAAGGCCACGAATGTTGCATAAATCAAGAGAAAAAATATTAGAGGAAGTGTCAAGAAATCCAAGGTTGTTAGCAGAGAGGCAATCCGACCTGGGGACATTTGTGGTCCCCTCCCCTGATGGGGACTCCGAGGCTGGTCGTGGTGAAGCCATTCTATTAAATTTTGAGTTGAAGAATGTAAAAGTGTAAGGTGTATGTAATGTTAAGTAAGTAGTAGTAGAAGTTGTCTTTAGAGGCCAGGCTGCAGCTGCTCTCTTGTGTAAATGAGACAGTAAGGAACCGGGAAGAGAGTACACGGGGAATCACTCAGTCTGCAGCACCGCCTACATCCCCGTAAGTATCTCTCCTGGAGTATTCCACCGGGCGACTGATGTCTACTGCCTATTCCTAGTAGGATGTGTCCTTAGCATCACTCTATTCCTTATTGCAATTAATGATATAGCGTCTGCACCTGGTTGGTGTTCAATCATCCTTTTATGTAGATGATCTTGCTATCTATACTCCTGGGTCCTTCCTTCAATGCTCCAACATCTTATCCAATCCGCTACATCAATTTCTTTTCTTTTTGGTCCACTAATCATGGTTTCTGGTTTTCTACTACAAAATCTTAATCTATTTTCTTCCCCTGTTCCCTCATAGTAACTTCACCCCTCTTTCTCATAATCGTACTCCTTTACAATCCCGCTCTTCTGGCAAGTTCCTTGGCTTTAAAAATACATATCTTATCTATAATGTAAAATGCTCTCCGACGTCTTCGCCTGCTACAAACTCTTTTTCATGTGTCTTGGGGTGCTGACCGTAAAATAATTCTTCACCTACATGTTTGTACTCTTGACTACGGATGTTATGTGTACTCTTTCTCTTCTAAGCTTACATAACACTATCCATCACCTAGAATTACGTCTGGCTCTTGAAGCCTTTCGTTGCTATCCATTAGAAAGCCTTTATGCAGAATCAGGTTTACCATCACTCCCTCTTTCCTAATTTAAATGTCCTCCTTTCCCATATCCATTTTTTTCCGCTATGGCATATAACTCTCCTTTCAATTTGCTCTTCTGCCCTTTATAATTCTACCAAGTTAAATACGCCGACTTACATCTTACGATCCATTTCTTTTAACACTTTCCTACTCATTCCAATTGCATCCCTGTTTTTACTGATGACTCTAAATCCCAATATGGCTCTGATTTCGCCATTCTGTTTCTCTCCTGACATTTCTTGTTCCAATTACCAAGTGTGTCCAGTGTTCTTATGACTGAGTTATACACTATTATCTTTGCTTTAAGAAACCTTCTTTACTATCCATTTTCATCCTTTGTAATTTTCCCATATTTTCAAAATTCTCTCTCCCTGCAACGCTCCTTCTATACTATTCACCTTTAGTTCATAAAAACCAAGAGTGGCTGTTTATATGTCCGTAAAAAGTTTATCCGTTTTTTTTTGTTGTTCCAAGCCGATCTGGTGTAATACCAGATCGGCTTGGAACAACAACAAAAAAACGGATAATGATAATGAACATATCAACTCACTGGCATATTCTGCTACTATATTCATAAAAGTCTCAGCAAGTGATGATTTTCAGTCTATTAACTCCTTTCCACTTTGCCGTTATCCTTTTAGTCTGACCTCTCAATTAATAAGCTTTGTGCTAAATCATCGATCACTATGACACAAGCATAGACGGTGGGAAATTACAGTTACATAATTACGTATAAGCCACACTAACCTCACTCATTCTTATCTTATGATATATTCTCCACCGACCATTTGTATGATTTGCAATACCTCTCTCTCTGTATCCGACATTCTTCTTTTTCCCCTTGTTATACTGCTGCCCGAGCTGCAGCTTTCCTTCACTGAACTAATCTATCCCCACGTCCAAATGATATTCTTACAGAATCACCACATTTCATCTTATATAATTTCCTTTCTGTGACAAACCCACATACTCTATTTGATCCATTATTTCCTTTCCCGTATTTTGCCTTGCTATCATTTTTTTGCTCTGCCGTTTGTCTTTTAAGATAAGAACATAAGAAATGAGACTGCAAGAGGCCTACACGAGGGAGCTCCTTGTCTCCCACCCTTGGAATAATCCAATATTTAGCCATCCCATCTGGCATCCCCATCCATACTCTGATCCAACCGTCTTTTAAAGCTACCTATTGACTCACCACTTACTACGTATCTACCCAGCTTATTCCAATCGTTCACCACTCTGTTAGTGAACCAATATCTACCTAGATCTGTCCTGAATCTAAGTTTTTCTAGCTAGTACCCATTTCCACGTGTCTTATCCTGACTACTAATTTCTAAAACCTGATCAATGTTTATTAATTCCTTTCATCCATTTAAAAACCTCAATCACATCCCCTCCCGCCCTCCTTCTCTCTAGGGAGTAGAGATTAAAGTGTTTTGATCTATCTTTGTAGGATAAATTTCTCAGCTCCTGAATCATCTTGGTCATTCTTCTCTGAACTACCTCCAAGGAGCATATATCCTTTCTATAGTAAGGGAACCAAAATTGAACTGCATAATCTCCTCGATCTCAAGAAATGATGCTTCGGACGATGGTGCAGCTATAGCTACTGCTTCGATTTATATAGTTTTTTGGCAAAAAATCGTAAGGACTCGTAAATACTCGTAACTAACTTGTAACTGTTCGTAACAACACGTAAACAGGTCGTAACTAACACGTAAAAGCTTCGATGAATAGTAACATTCCGTAATATACTAGTAACAATCTGTAAGAAGCTCGTAAAATGCCCGTAAGTTGCTCGTAGTTATCCGTGACAACTCGTAACAAATCGTGAAATTTTTCCGTAAATACATCATAATAACCCGTAATAAACCGTAAATAGCTCGTAATAACTCGTAACAATTCTTAAATCGGTCGTAAAAGTGGCCAAATCGTAAGGATCCGTGAATTTGTCCCATCAGTAAGGACTCGTAAGAAAAATCCGTGTATGTGAAGGGGGTATTAACCTCCTCCTCTAAAGCTACATTTCTAGCGAACACTTCACAGTCACTTATCTTCCATAGTCTCTCCAGACCACAGGAATCACACCTCCTCACTCCTCCCTCCATACGTGTACTACATACCTCCTCGCCTATACTAAGTATACTTAGTATAGGCGAGGAGGTATGTACACGTATGGAGGGTGGAATTGTGGTGCCCGGGGGGGGGAGGATCAATTTAATTTTTTATTTTTATTATTGAAATTTTATTGATGGTCACTGATGTTGATAATTATTTCCCTGTCTATATAAAAAAAAAACAGCTGCCACCACCCCAAGAAGTTTAATGAGAACTTGAGGATTCTCAGGGAATTTAATTACTTCCTTAAGGGAAGTTAAGATACTCGAAAGAAGGGTAATTATGACTAGGGAAATATAGGTGACCAACGGGTAGTATTAACTGAACAATTTATCTGGCTGGTAGAGTGGACTGAGTTTTGCTAAGGCACATGGGAACGTGGATCTGTTTCATATCCTTTTTCAAGCCGTGTTGAGCACTTACCTACACTTACCTTACCACACTATCGGAGGAGATATTACAAAACGAGGCCAATTCTTTTGATAAATTAATGGTATTTATTCACCTTACAATTTGGATGATACTGGCTGGACATTGAATTTACACCGGAAAAATAAACTAAGGCATCAGAAAACTTAGCTGCTCATAACAGAGAAATAAACATAAAAGTATACACCCAGTTGGCCTTTCCCTATTTCATTCCGAGACAGCAACTCTTTCCACTTACAAAAATTTATACCCTTGACTCCCTTCCCTAACTAATTCACCCTATAATGTTGTAATTTAGTAACTGGGCCTGAGAGTAGTTAATTAACCTTCTCTCAGTGAAGAACCTTCAGTCCTCCGTATTTTTCTGAACTAGGATGAAATCAGTAATTCCTTGCTACACTGATTGGCTCAAAATTACATATTGAAATCCTTCCTCTCCCCAACATCGAGGATTAACACGAGATTCTTACACCTGAGCACACTGGCTGGGTCTATCAGACCGTCCTATGTGACACATGGTTTATCTTTTTGACTAAAGAACAACACTGATATTGGCTTTGACTTTCTAGCCATAAATTTCACTAAAAGAAAAAGAAAAGACAAGAAATGGGGGATGTGTGTAAGGTGTGGTGGAGGCACTCCATATTTCCCTGTAAACGGGGCGGAGGGTGAGTAGCGTCTGAGGAATAATTCACTTCCCACAACTCAGAAGTTAGTACATAGTCACTATAACATGAAAATTACAATGAAAAAGATATATGGTACACAATGGAATATTATTATGGGGGAAAAGGGGGCCATGTGGTTCAGGTTTACTTGTCCTTCCTTAAAAGGGAAGGAAATTACGATCATCCACTTATAATGGATCTCAAAAGAGGTTTAAATGATTTGTCAGGATAATGGGGGAGGCTATGGGCTATATAAGAATGTTGAGAGGCACTGGATTTCACAAATATTGAGAAATTTACGTGAACATCATTCACTAACCTGTAAACGGGGCGGAGGGTGAGTAGCGTCTGAGGGACGCTATCACCGGGAAAAGGCGGGAATGGGAAGGGGGGAAGGGGGGTTTTCGAGAATATTCCACCTTTGATCTTTTTACAGATTGATTATTGAGATATGAAATTATTACTAACTTATATAAAATTAATTTTGATGTGGAACAAGTATCATCTTGAAATCTAATAAATTGGATTTCTGGATTAATATATGGGGGCGATTTGATTACGTGCTATCTCTCATGTAGACAGGCGAGAACATGAGTATTGCACGACATTATGAAATATCACGTATTTCTTAATAAAGTGTTGTGAGAAGATAGCTAAGTAAGTTAATTATGTTAGACTATGGAGTGCAGTTTTACGAGTAAATGAATATTAATGGCTTGAATATATGATTCTAATTTCTTTCCATAGAAAACTGGCTTGGGGGGGGGATGACCATACAAAACTTGAATATTTGGGGGCAATTCCAACATAAGATAATTATATCACTACACAAGACAGAAAATTATAAATGAGGTGTGAGTAAAAACATTTATATAACAAATTATAACCTTGGGGATGTAAAATTGAGGGTATATCACTATTTCGTTGGGGGTTTACAATCTAGTTAGTTTCTGTGTTAATCTCAGAACAATAGCAAAACGAAGACACATTCCGTAAGGCCTAAGTGAGATCAACTTGTGGCATCACAGAGTGATGAGGTGTGATTTCAAATTTATTTAGATGGCGGAGTGTGTAATATATTACACACTTCGCCATCTAAATAAATTTGGCAATAAATAACACAAAACACAATATACCTGGTCTCCCTTGTGTTAACACAATAAAATATCTGTTATGGATAATACAACCTGGTATCCCTTGTGTTAGCGTGAGCGAGCAGCACGTCCGTCTCCCAGCAAGTCAGGCTCACAACCAACCTGACCATGTAAGTATTAACCTCAGGAGAAGATGTTACGCGCACTTATTAGACTCCATTGGGGTTTCAACACTGATGTCTAGAAGGAGGAGGGAGGCGGAGCCTAAATACATCAGCTGATTGTGGGCGGAGCAAAAGATTAATGGCTGCACCCAGACACTTCTCTTTGACTCGGAGTAACCATTGAGTGCAACTGTAAATACTGTACATACAACTTAGGTTAAGGTAAGCCAAAAAGTATTTGGGTAAATCTGCATAACTACTGCTCGGATAATATCGATATAAATTTGAAGTTATACATACTATACATAGTGTACTCAACACATCTGTAGAGATTTCAGGCGGTGTTCACCATTGTTTACCTGGCAAAAAACTTTCAAGTTATGTTATGCTAGATTTTAACGGATTCTGTTACCGACGCGACCGCCACCTACCGGACTTTCTTTTACACTAACGGACTTAAGTCCAGATCTGGGTTGATTGTCCGCTAGCAGACAAAGTTTGTTAAATCGGGATCCGTTAAATCGAGCGTCGACAGTAGTTGGAAATGTAGTGTTAGACGTGATCCGTGGGATGTTGGTGAAGATGTGCTGCGAGGAAGGAACCTGAAACGAGCTTCTTTGAGTGTTAGCCATGTTTTAAAGCGGAGGGCAACAACCTCCGATTCATTATATTATTGAGGATAGTTTGCAAAAATACGCTTTCTTAGTGGCAGTTTGTACGGGTATGGCCAGGTGAGGAACAGTGAAGGCAACATGCAGTGGATCTCCGGTATTTTGCTGGATGTCCAAATCTCCAGCAGTTTTGACACTGACAAGGAAGGATGAATGTATGGTTTAATCTTACAGAAGGCTCCATCAATGTATACACTGTTTAGTAGATCTTGTCTTTTGAATGTAATTTCTGCAAAATTTGCTGGCTACTTATGGCAGCCACGAAGGTCAATGAGTAACATTATGCTCGTCTGTAATCAGTTCAAAGAGGTCAGAAGAATAGCTGGGCATAGAGTTATACATTCCCCATACTTTCTCTAATATTAAAGCTAAAAAGCCTTAGTTTAACTCTGCTTGTTTTCGTGCTATCAAAGATAGAGAGGTGGCTCACAAACGGTACCGTATTCATCCAACTGCTGTGTAGCAGCGACACACACATTCCAGACACATCTACATACCAACACACCCAGAGGCTGAGCCTATAATTACTTCCCTAGAGACCACGGTCGAGGGTCGAGATTAACTCCTTGACCTCGCCTCACCTGTGACCGCCAGGCCAATATAAGCACACACACACACACACACACACACACACACACACACACACACACACACACACACACACACACACACACACACTAGTCAGTCAGTCAGTCTACTACGAGTCTACCACTACACCACAGTTTACGTCGGGGAAGCCAAGCCTCGTGGCTCTCCTCACACATCACTCACCATCTCTCTCAACTGTACAAGCTATCTGTATAACAACCAACGTGCAACAATAAACAACCAAAACCAAAGCCCAGTCGCCACATCTCCGCTACATTTGGTGACGCCCGGAGTGACCGAAAATGAACAACGCCGCTGCTGCCTCCTGCACCACTATCGCTGCTACACGTCGACAACCTCCACGCCTCTCCTGCCGCCTTCACGCCTCACTACAAGATCGCTGCCGCAGCCCTGCATCCCCACGCCACGGTTTGTCTTCCACGCCCTCGCCCACACTGTCCGTCCGGAGCCCTGCCTCCTGCAGCCCTGCACCGCAGCCTCTTGCAGTCGCCAGCCCGGAGCCTTGCGCGACCACACCCCCAGCAGTCGCCAGCCCGGAGCCCTGTGCGACCACAGCCCCAGCAGTCGCCAGCCCGGAGTCCCGCCGCGACCACACCCCAGCAGTCGCCAGCCCGGAGTCCTGCCGCGACCACATTCCCAGCAGTCGCCAGCCCGGAGCCCCGCCGCGACCACATCCCCAGTAGTCGCCAGCCCGGAGTCCTGCGCGACCACATCCCGAGCAGTCGCCAGCCCGGAGCCCTGCGCGACCACACTCCCAGCAGTCGCCAGCCCAGAGCTCTGCGTGATCACAGCCCTGCAGTCACCGCCCGACGTCAACACGCATGCCATTGTTGCCAGCACGGTGACGTCAACCTACCCTCGTGCGTGATATGTAGCTGCACCTGCGTCGTCACTGCTCCTCACGCATCCTCCACGGAGCATCACACCTCAGCAGCCCAGGTGACTTCTACAGCCCCCGCAGTCCCGCAGCCGCACCCAACAGTCACGCCGGCGGTGCCTCTCGTCATCACGCCTCTCCATCTCATCAAGATTTTTTTTTTACGGCATATGTTTCTCTTTATGTATTATGTATATTTTTTTTACGTTCCTCCTACCTCGTCATTAGGGGGAGGGTGATGTAGCAGCGACACACACATTCCAGACACACCTACATACCAACACACCCAGAGACTGAGCCTATAATTACTTCCCTAGAGACCACGGTCGGGGGTTAAGATTAACTCCTTGACCTCGCCTCACCTGTGACCGCCAGGCCAATATAAGCACACACACATACACACACACACACACACACACACACACACACACACACACACACACACACACACACACACACACACACACACACACTATTCAGTCAGTCAGTCTACCACGAGTCTACCACTACACCACAGTTCACGTCGGGGGAGCCAAGCCTCGTGGCTCCCCTCACACATCACTCACCATCTCTCTCAACTGTACAAGCTACCTGTAAAACAACCAACGTGCAACAATAAACAACCAAATCCAAAGCCCGGTGTTGTTCCAATCCTTATGTAGCCGCCACATCTCCGCTACAGCTGTGACTCATGCCCTTTATATATCTACCCGTAATCATGCCAAATCTATTCTCCAACTTACTAAAATCTAGTGATGGGCGCTTTGTGAACGAGTCGGTTCATAGAGCCGGCTCTTCCAGGTGAACGAGAAGAGCCGGATCTTTCTCGAGAGCCGTTTAAGATTTGTTTGAGAGCCGTTAATTTTTTTTTTCTAGTTTTTCCATATTTTTGCAATTTTCTAACAAAATGCAAAAATTACCGATTGTTAATAATTATAGTAATGATAATAATAATAATACTTACGAGAATGAAGCCTATTCATAGAAAATATATAGTAAAATAGTTAAGTTACTCCTTCAAGTTAACAAAGAAAACTGTATTTCCAAGTGCTTTGGCCTCTAGCAAAGAGGGGTAACTCAACACATAAAACACATATATATATGAATAATTCAGAAAATATATGGTGTATATGGCAGGCCAATGATGTGGAATGTACACTATAATATTCCCTACAACATATCGGTAAATGAAGACAATCTGATAATATTAAGAGGTCAAATTAAATTATAAAACTCGTCTCAAAATAGTGTACATATTGTACAAATCAAGTATATTTTTTCCCATAGTTGATTTTTTAACACAAAACTCATTTTCTCATTATAGCTCGAGAACCATAAGGTATACGTACAATGACTACGAATAGACAAAGAATGAATAGGAATCCAACTTTCTGTTGCAACATTTAAAAATGAAATTACTCTTTATATAATGAAGGAAATTTTTTTTTCACAACCTGTGAGTAAAATAAATAAAAAATAACTACACTAGCTGATACGCCTTTTAAAATTATTTAAATGATTATAGGTGCATTTTTTCTGTCAAACTAATCGTTAAGGTTTTTTCCTTATAACTCGAAAACTATGAAATTGACGTAAAATGATTAGGAGTAATTAGGGAAGTTAAATGAAACAAGCTTTCTTTTCATTCTATTGAAAATGAAACTCAATGATAAATGACCATCGAAAAAAAAAACTTCTTAACTATTAGCGTTATTCAAAAGCAGACTACACCAGCTGAAAGGCCTTTTGAAGGTAAGAAAATAACTATTTAACATAATTTTTGTCAAACTAGTATTTAACATTTCGTTTTGTAAAAACGAAAACTATGGAGTTTAAGTCAAAAAATCTGCGAATAATTAAAATAAGAAAATAAATATATATATTTTTTGGACCATCAGAACATTTAAACAATTTATAAATAATGAAAACATTAAAAAAAAAAAGTTTTTGGCGTAAATTTAGATTAAATTACATGATTTGATAGAACTTTTAAAATTACATCAATTAGCATAAGTGCATTTTTTCTGTACGACTAATATTTACGCGATAAAAGACAAGTTAACTACGTTGATAATTTGAGGGGTGGTAGGGTACCCCACCACCCCTCAAACTCACATTACGTAACAGTCAACCGCCAATTAGCCTGTTCGCAGCTAGGGTCGTAGACACCTATCAGCGCTAGAATTTTTAATTTTCTCCGCTTCTCCGGGGCAAAGGGGTGACTTAGTTCATTTAGAAGCCGATGTGCAGAAAATATACGACATGAATTACTGCACATGTGTATTTAAAATTAAAAACATAACCTTAATGTTATTATTCTTACTTACTGGTGCATGATAAGGCTTTGTTAATTGTATTATAAGATAAAGCTACAATTAGGTAATTATTATTTTTTCAGTAAGTATGAGCAGTAAAAATAAAAGGATGTTGATTTCGGTTTATACATTTTATCTGAGTGTGTTAAAAAATATTGGAAATCACTGTCACGTCCTATTTACGAAGGTGATCAGTGAAGAAGAAAAAAACAGCACCGCTGCCAGACGTACGACGTGGTATAGTAAGAGCCGTTAGAAAGACTGGTATTTATCACTATGGGGACATTTTACTTCTAATAAACCCTTGCCACAGCATTTGCAACTGACAATGCCATTAGGAGTTGCTCTGAGTAGCCTGCTAGTGTTTGTTGTGGTTTGCTGCCAGTAGCCAAGGATATAGTTGTCGTACTGGAAAAATTAAGTCTGCGACACAAAATTATATTTTCTATACATTACATGGATTTGCCTATTGTTTGGTACATTCAAATGAAAGTATGTATCGGTATATGCCCATTGAGATTAGTAGAAAATGACAAATTGCTTGCCTTGATACAAATATAAGCTGTCTTAAGAATATCATATGAAATTATGAATAGAGGCTTAAACGATGTCATATGCCGTCGGACATCATGAGCTTAATGGACTTAAATTTCAGACGCATTAATGTGCAACAATACAGCTGTGTAAGTTTGTAAAACTTGCCCCAAAAAGTATTTATTTTCCGGCAAAAATTACAAAATCTGGCGCTGTCTGGTATCAAAATGCTCACTGCGAACAGGCTAAATGTTCGCGCGCTCTCTCTCTCTCTGTCTCTATCTCTCTCTCTCTCTCTCTCTCTCTCTCTCTCTCTCTCTCTCTCTCTCTCTCTCTCTCTCTCTCTCTCTCTCTCTCTCTCTCTCTCTCTCTCTCTCTCTCTCCATATAGAAATGTTAAATAAGAAAAAAATAGATAGTATGTGTGTGTGTGTGTGTGTGTATGTGTGTGTGTGTGTGTGTGTGTGTGTGTGTGTGTGTGTGTGTGTGTGACCATGAACGAAAAATTGTCTAAGTCTCTCTCTCTCTCTCTCTCTCTCTCTCTCTCTCTCTCTCTCTCTCTCTCTCTCTCTCTCTCTCTCTCTCTCTCTCTCTCTCTCTCTCTCTGATAGATATATATTAAATGAGAAAGAAAATAGATCATATGTTTGTGTGTGTGTGTGTGTGTGTGTGTGTGTGTGTGTGTGTGTGTGTGTGTGTGTGTGTGTGTCTGTCTGTCTGTCTATCTGTCTGTCTGTTTGTCTGTCTGTCTGTCACACACACACACACACACACACACACACACACACACACACACACACACACACACACACACACACACACACACACACACACACACACACACACACACACAAAAAAAAAAAAAAAAAAAAAAAAAACATGATCTATTTTCTTTCTCATTTAATATATATCTATCAGAGAGAGAGAGAGAGAGAGAGAGAGAGAGAGAGAGAGAGAGAGAGAGAGAGAGAGAGAGAGAGAGAGAGAGAGAGAGAGAGAGAGAGAGAGAGAGAGAGAGAGAGAGAGAGAGAGAGAGAGAGAGAGAGAGAGAGAGAGAGAGAGAGAGAGAGAGAGAGAGAGAGAGAGAGAGAGAGATATATATATATATATATATATATATATATATATATATATATATATATATATATATATATATATATATATATATATATATATATATATATATAACCGTTATTACGTAACCCCACACCCCCACCCAACCATAAACATTAATTCTTGTCTTTTGTCGTGTAAATATTAGTCGTACAGAAAAAATGCACTAATTACTAAATGATGTGATTTTAAAAGTTCTATCTATTCATGTAATTTAATCTAAATATACGCCAAAAAGTTTGTAAGTAAAATGTATTTTTCAGTATTTATAAACCGGTTACGTGTTTTGATGGTTGAAAACATAAAAAACATAATTTAGTTGAGAAACAAAGTCTAAAAACATTAGTTATCTATATGTCTGTACACAGTTTCACAAACTCAGTCACACACACATACACAGACATACAGACCGACAGATAGACACACACACACACACACACACACACACACACACACACACACACACACACACACACATATAATATCTATTTCCATTCCTATCTAATATCTATCTATCTATCTATCTATCTTTAAGATATCTATATATCTATCTTTAAGATAGATATATAGATATTAGATAGGAAAGGAAATAGATATTATGTTTGTGTGTGTGTGTCTGTCTGTCGGTCTGTCTGTCTGTGTATGTGTGTGTGACCGAGTTTGTGAAAGTGTGTACACTGTACAGACATGTAGATAACTAATTTTTATAGACTTTGTTTCTCAACTAAATTATGTTTTTTATGTTTTCAACCCTCAAAACACGTAACCGGTATATAAATAATGAAAAAAAAATTTTTTTGAAAACTTGAGAAGCATTGTATTTGATTTAACTTTAACTATATCTTATGTTTTAATTTTAACTTTATCTTTAATAATGTTTATGGGTATTATTATTAAGTAAGAGAAATTCCTCTCAGTTTGAATACACTGCATGTCTGAAACTGTGAAACAAGTTGTTTAGGTGGATTATGTATAAATTCATTAATGTTTTCTATGATTGGTATTAATTAAGGTAATTTTTTTAAGGCTTTTTAACCTTTTAATTAAATAACAGGTACATTTGATTTAGTCTATGATTTGATATAAATTTGGTTTAAATTAAAATAAATGAACAAACGTTTTTTTAAAGATTTTTCACCTTTCCTTAATTCAGTAGGTTTTGAAAGCTAACTAGCTAAGTTATCCTAAGAAATTCTTTCTAAATTATAAAGACTATAAACAGAATATGGGGAACTAAAATAAAATATTTGAGAGCCGTTTGGGAGCCGGAAGAGCCGGCTCTTTGGAGTGAACGAGAACGAAAGACTCGGTTCTCGGAAAAGAGCCGGAACGCCCATCACTACTAAAATCTCTTTCATCAATAGAAAATGTGAAAATCTTTCCAATTCTAACTCTTCTTGTGATTTCTGGCATCTAGCCAATAATATCTCCCAACAATTTTACTTTTCATTCTTCCCTCCTTTACTTCAACCAGATGGTTACACAGCTGTCTTTTCTTTCTCTAAAACTGAATTTTTCGATCAAACCTTTGCTACCAACTCTACTTTGGATGATACTGGGCATATTCGTCCTACTCATCCATCCTCTGACTACTTCATCCCTAAAATTTAAATTAATTATGACATTTACCATGCCCTCTCTGGCCTTGATTCTTGGAAGGTTTACTGTCTGGATGGAGTCCCGTCTGTTGTTCCCAAAAAACGTGCTTCCGAGCTCGCTCCCTGCCTGGTCAAACTCTTTTGTCTGTGTCTCTCTACTTCTACCTATCCTTTTAGCTAAAGTTTGCTCACATTCAACCTGTCCCTAAAAGGGGTGATCGCTCCAAATCTTCAAACTACCGCCCTATAGCTTTGATTTCCTGCCTTTCTAAAGCTTTTGAGTCTGTCCTTAATAAGAAGATAGTGAGGCATCTATCAGCTCACAACCTTCTCTCTGATTGACAGTATGATTTCCGGAAAAGCCGGTCTACTGGTGATTTTCTTGCTTTTCTAACTGAATCTTGTTCATCTCTTTTAGGGACTTCGGTAAAACTTTTGCTGTCGGCCTTGATATATTGAAAGTTTGGCATAAATTTTTAATTTCTTAACTGCTCTCCTACAGATTCTATCCTTCTCTCTGTACCTTCATCTCCAGTTTCCTTTCTGACCCTTCTATTGCTATTATTGGACGGTCACTGTTCTCCTAAAACTATCAACAGTGGTGTTCCTCAGAGTTCTGTCTTATCACCCACTCATTTTCTATTATTCATCAATGATCTCTTAAATCTGACTCAATGCCCTATCCACTAATATGCTGATAACACCTCCTTGCATTTTCCAACGTCGTACAACAGACACCCAACCCAACAAGAATGAAATGATTTAAGGCAAGATGCTATAGGATGCTTAACTTCTGATCTTTCACTAGTTTCTGATTGGGGCAGAGCAAACCTGGTTCTGTTCAGTGCCTCAAAAACTCAATTTCTACAACTATCTACTCGACATAACCTTCCAGATAACTATCCCCTCTTCTTCAATGACACTCAACTGCCCCTGTCCTCCACATTAAACACATTTGGTCTATACTTTACTAAAAATTTTAACTAGCAATTTCATATCTCTACTCTAGCTAAATCCGCTTCCGAGAAGTTCGGTGTCCTATGGCGTCTGCGTCCATTTTTCTCTCCCTCCCAACTGCTTGCTCTGTACAGGGGTCTTATCCGTTCATGTGGCCATGTGGTTCTCATGGCTGGGGGGATTCAACTCACAGTTTTAATAAACAGGGTGGAGTCTAAAGCTTTTCGTCTCATCAACTCTCCTCCTCTAACTGACTGTCTTGATTATTTAAGTCACCAACATAATGTTGCATCTTTATCTCTTTTCTACACTATTTTCATTCTGACTGATCTTCTGAACTTGCTAACTGCATGCCTCTCCCCGCCTCCCGCAGCCTCGCTGCACAAGGCTTTCTACTTCTTCTCATCCCTATTCTGTCCATCTATCTAATGCAAGAGTTAATCAGTATCTTCACTCTTTCATCCATTACACTGGTAAATTCTGGAACTCTCTTCCGTTGCCTGTTTTTCCACCTCCCTATGACTTAAACTCTTTTAAAAGAGGAGTGTCAAGACATCTGTAATGTTAAAATGGACCTCCAACCCTTGCCTCTATTTCTCTTACTGTCCTCTCTACAGAGTCTGGCAACATGCGGGATTTTTTTAACGTATTTTTACTGTCCCTTAGCCAGTACCTTTTAAATAAAGAGGATAAAAAGATAGAAAAAAAAAAAAAAAAAACGCTGGCTATTTACTCCGATATGCCAGTGGTCGCTGGCTGTTTTAATATGGGACTCGGTACACACCCTTGAAGGTCTGTCAGACACCCACATTCTAACATCTTTCTTGATAAGTATTGATGTACCATGCCTATATACTACAATACATTAATCAGAATCCATGTGATTTGGTACTACACACTCTACAAAGCAGTTATTACAAGCTGAATACCGTCATTTAAGCTCACGCTATTATAACTTTATTAATAGTCTCGTGCTATATGTTTAGTTTGAAATTTTGTTTTTGTTTCCATAGACTAATGTTTTATATGGCAAATCCCGAAATGAATCGAATAAGATGGAAGAAATCTTGCTGAGATGAAAGTTCCAGCTGAAATCAGATACATGTAATAGAGGCAGGTGGATCCCTAGTTGTGGAGGACCATGAGTGTGATGCTGGCAGAGGTAAGAAGGAAGAAAATCTTCCAGTTTTTTGCTCCTTTTTCTTGGTTCGTCCAGCAGGTGTTTGGGAGAACGCCAATTCAAAGGCTACACCATCCCATAAAAGTAGATCGAGTATTGAGTATTGGCTTGTTTTGCAATATTTCTTGCTTTATGCCGAATGATGGTGACTAAAAATGTTCATTAAATTTTTTTTAGCATACCGAGTTTTTTGTTTAAAATAAGTCAGCAGGTGAATGTGGCATCTTTTCCAGTGGCATTTCGGAGTGAGTGGCCAGCCCTATTGACACCCACTGGGCAAATTTCATGGGGCATAAGAATGGTACCAGTACGAGGTTCAGCTGGGTATCAGAAGACACTGGAAAAGGTTTCCCATCAAACATTGCTTCAGCTTGAGATTCTGAGTCAACAACGACAAAGCGAGATCTCTCCAGTCGTGTGATGAATGTTACCCTTTCTATCTGTCTTGGGATGCATTTTTGAAATTGGAAAGGATTTTCTGAGTAGGGAGCATGAGCAGGGATATGGGAGTATTTGTCCCATCAGCGAGGACCAAAGAGGCTGGATAAGGGAAGGTGATTAGTGGTAGTGGATGGGCGTGGTTGATGGTGAGAAGGAGGGGACAGTCTGGGAGAGGTCAAATTAGAGGATTGGTGAGAAGTTTCAGAGCCGAAGTCGGAGGCGTTTTCTTGTCAAAGACAGAGAAGTCGGGGGGATTAATTTTTTGAGGTGCATCTGTTAATTTCTAATTTTCATAACTGGCCATGGTGAGCTGAATGTGAGTGATATAAATGGTCTGCTCCCAATTACCCCAATACAGAGTAAGGACAATAAAAGAGGGAGGTATACCGTTCATGACTGAAGTCATAGTTAGTGTTTTATCCTCTCAGCATGGGTCTCACACTTTAGCAAAAAAAGGTGATAATGGATGGTAAGGATGATATGAAACAAGGGGGAAAAAAGTTAGAAGAAGAAACAGGCCAAGCGAAAATTGATTAGACTCATGACTGAAGTCCGAGGCAACACTGCATTGGGCTACAATATCTGGTCCTGAAGCCCCTTCACAACGGCAATGGGCTTGGAAATGGAGGGGAGTTTTTTGAGGTGCATTTCCCAATGCACCTGTTAATTTTGAATTTTCATAACTCCCCATGATGATCCGAATGTAAGGAAAGGATATAATTGGTCTAGATAAAGGGTAAAGGAAGGGTGGAGGTGCTACCAGGAAAAGCAGGGGATAGTGGGAAGTTAGGAGGAAAAGATATGAGAAAATGGGAAATAAAGGTAGAAAAAGAAAAAGGCTAAGCAAAAATTGGTTGGACCAGACTGAAGTCCAAGGCAACACTGCATTGGGCCACAATCTCTGGTCTGGAAGTCCCTTCACAACAATAATGGGCTTGGAAACGGAGGGGCCCAATACCGAGTAAGAGCAATGAAAGAGGATGAGTATACTGTGCCTATGGCACCCTCAGGCCATTTATGACTGAATTAGTAGTTAGCCTTTGAAAAAGGCCAAGCGAAAATTGGTTGGACTAGAAACTAAAGTCTGAGTTATCATTGCATCGGCCACTATCTCTGGTCCCGAAACCACTCTACAACGGCAATGGGCTTGGAACCGGAGGAGAAATGAAGGGTTGTGTATTTGTTGAAAGTTAATAATCCCCAAACCATGGTTTGTGTGATGGTGGTATACCTTAAAAACCTTCTTTATAAATTAATTTCCAAGATACAAGTGTATCTCACAAAATCAGCATATTATAAGCTGCAAAGTATGACCCATAGCAAGAAAGCCTATATTATGCACAATCCATCATATTACACTTACATTTTCTAGTGAAGATTTTAAAAACTTTTAATCTTTTGCACTTAAACACCAATAATGGAACACCATTAAACGTCTGCTCAATTAAGTACAAATACATAAAATGCTAAATGATGTAAATACATTGATAGTTTCACTTTATTAAATATATCTGTCAAGTAACTTATTACAGTGTGAGCAAAAATAATGTTTCACTGTACAAAACACTTGTTTAGATTTATGGAAAAAAAGAGAAATAATCATACATTATGTTCAGGTATGCTGAATACCGATAAATGACAGAACATCATAAACAAAACCATTTGGTCAACATTTCAATGAAAAACTTAAAGCAAAACCTTATTTTTTATAATCTAAAAATATCAAACCATTTTCCAAGCATCAAAGAACACATATGGAAAAAGATATATGAAACCATCAATTATGTAATTACAGTATATATGAATAAGACTACAGTATAATAACCATGATAAATGACATTATCTAACTACAGCAACATTATTTGTCTGCTGCAGGAAAAATCCATAGTATAATAAAATACTTAATGAAAAACACACACTTCCAAAATATGTTGATTAATATATAGTAACAAAAAGAAAAATAAGTATACTAAATGTGGGTAAATCTTAGAATGCAAACCAAGTCCCAGCTGTGCTATCTTAAAAGCACATAAAAAGAAATATAAAAAAAATGTTTTGAGTGACAACAGTTCATAGAAATAATTATATTATTTCAATTGTAATGCAAAAACTGCAATTTGAATAACAAAATATTTCCAGTTATAATGTAGGAAAACAGAGCTGAAAATCCAGAGTGCCATAAAGAAACTTTTTATAAACTTTTAAAGACAACTACACCAGACGGCTAAGCATTCAAAATGCATTGCACAGTTTCTCAAATGACATTAAAGCCTGAATAATAGGATGAACAAACATCTTGACTAACACTTCAGCTGTCAGTGCCCTCGCTTGGAAGGTTTCGATATAATGCAACTATTCATGAGGAAATGTAATATCAAACAATGTTTTGCTAGAATATACTATCATTGTAAACAAAGAAAAAAAAGATAATTATTTGGTTTAACCACTGTAACAGGTTATTAGCTCTGTATTTTCCTTTAAATTATCTACAAAACACCCACTGGAATAGATTGCTCATTATATTTTTAAAACTCCTGCAAGTATCTTGTTTTTGTCACTCAAATCATCCACACAGGTTGGCCTCAGTACCGACCATAACTATCACTGCTGGAGTTATGGTTCATGCTGGAGAACGATGTATAGTTTCCTCCACTGAACGAAGGAGTGGAGAAGCTATAAAATGAGGACTGGCCAGTAGGATGGCCAGAGTAGCCTGCACCACCGCTTCCACCACCATAACCTCCACCACTGCCGATGGGGTTATAGCGATTGGCAGTTCGGTCTGGGGCCATCTTGCCGCCCTGGTGGTACTGACGATTCTGCTGTAAATCAAGAGAAATAAGATAATATAACACTGCAAACTACACAAATTTATATTATTACTGAATACTACTAACAAAAATGTATGCAGTAATGGCAGTTTACAACACATCAAGCTGTGCATTGAGTAAAAAGTAGCCACTATCATAATGAAAATATATAGTTAACATTAGCAGCAAAAGTGCTAATTTTCTTGCATGCATTATCAAGGGCAAAAGTGATTTAGAAGTAAAAAGTATCTACAAAATTATAATTATGGTGTACTAGTACATGCAAATTCCTTAGTAATTCATATCTGCTTATCAGGCAACTTTTAAATGTGCAATTAATCATCAATTTACCAAAATTTGGAAAATACAATAATCATAATGATACAAAATTCTGTTTCTTTCTCAATGCCATTAAAAAAGCTATTCACAAAATAAGTTAAGAAGCCTTGCACTTTCACCCTAATATGAAAGAGATCTCGAAATGCATGAAAAAACTAAATTATTCAAACCTATAAGCTGTGCAACACACATGTTAAATAATAAATCTGCTATCCAACATGCAAAAGCAGCAAGACAAGGTATGTTAATATGAAGTGTGCCATGAAAAGTCCTCCAAAAGTTTAACATTATTTGACAAGATGAATTCAGATGATGATGCACATGAAGTAATACAAGGACCATGATCAAAATATGCCACACGAGTAAATGAAGTTTGTTAATATGTGTGTGCATCAAAGATCCTTCATCAAATCAAAATGTTTTCTTCCTATGAGCCAAAAAAATTTTCTGATTGGACAATTGGCATTAATTTTCACTAGTCTTTAACATTAAAAGTTCTTGTATAAAACCTCATATTGACTTCAATAACACATTAAAAGTTTAAATTACACAAGAAAGATATGATAATCATGCCAAGAACTTAACTGCAATGATGCATTCATTTTGCTATTTCCTCATGGACAATTTTTGAAAGTTTCATTAAAAGCATACGAGATGAACCCATAAATTCTTGGCAGCAGCAATATAGACTTGCTCTGCTAGTTGTATAATAGCGTGCCAGCCTGTCTTCCAACAGTACTACTACTATAGTGCTTACACAAGCTGGATTCCCAGGAATCATGGTCCATAGCCGAGTTAGTTAGGAAGCTACTGATTGGCTACAATCTTCCCACTTTCATGGGGCTAAAGCTGTCATTTACACATGCTCTGGCGATATGTGTTTCTGTATTATTGACCTTGACTCACCTCTTATACATTTTGGTTGGCACCATTTAAATAAGTTTGACAAAAATCGTGAACAAGAAAGAAAAGAATAGTTCCAAAATGTTTATACCTCTTTTATGTATCATCGTTACGTGCAACAGTTATTAAATGAATACTGAAATAAATAATATCATCCTATAAAGGAAAGTTTCCTGAATACAGTGGTGTAACCAGTTTAGAAATAAAGCACAATATAGCAAAACACAATTATTTCTATAAACATGTTAAATGCTCCTTTATCCTTTACACTTGGCACCCTGTAACCTGCTGTGGTGAGGTGTTTCCTGCTTGTTGCCTCCTGCTCAACAGTGGGTTACAGGGTGACAGAAGTTAAACAGAATGTGACATGTTCATAGAAGTAATTGTTTTGTTTTGCTAATATTAAGTTCAATCTCTAAACTTTTTTATTTATCTTTTTTTTTTTTTTTTTTTTTTCTTGTCTTGCTTGGCCTATGGCAACTGTAGGCTATTTACTGTAGGGCTCTGATGCCCTGTAGAAATTTTTGAGAGCCGTGATGATGGTGGTTGACCCTCTGTATTTAGATGTGAGCAGTGAATAAGTTAATGCAAAATACGTATGTGCCGAACATAAAAGGTCAGACGGCACTATGTTAGGTTAAAAGGCAAATGGCAGAGCAAAGGGTAATGGAAAGGCAAAGTATAGGGAAGGAAATAATGGATAATTATAGTGACCAGATCAAATGGAGTGAATGAGTTAATGAAAATTAAGTTAGCACCAAACATCAAAAGTCCTATGGCGCTATATTAAGCTAAAAGGCAGATGGCAAAGCAGAGATAACAGCAAAGCAAAGTATGGGAATGAAAAGAACAACTGGTTATAATGAAATGGTCATATAAAATGGAGGATGTGGGTTCAGAGCCATCAGTAAAAACAGCAGTGCAATGGGCATGAGTAGAAAAACTTTTCAAGAAAAGAGGATCATAAGATGAAAGTTGGTGTATCAGACTTAAAAGAACATAGATAGAGACTAAGCAGTGGAGGTCATTTCCATGGGAGCAGATTTTTTTTATAAAGAAAATCAACACGTGATAATGGTAGGAATAGGAGAATTGGGATCTTGAAGAGAGGATCAGTTACCATATTTAACGGCTTATGACACGCATGGCTTCATAAGACATACCTAAATACTACGAATGTCAGGTATGAATGTTAAAAGATAAGTGCAAAATGGAGAAATAGGCACTAGTAAATATTGAATAATAACCTATCTTCTCAATATCTTGTCAATACTATTCATATATTGTGTGTCGATCAATCAAAGTTAAACAGTCTTATAAAGGTCTCTCTTTCCTCAATGATCCCTGGCTTCATACTAAGGTAACACAGTGGATCTTGCACGTGTCATCCGTGTACAACCATCCGCTAGTTTGTTTAGGTCTATGCACGGTTAAGCATCGTTACTTAATTTTCTTCCAGACTGGTGTTATTTTATACGAAGTACCAGTAAGTACTATTGTTATACATTGTCAGCTTAGAAAAGAATTGCCGTTGTTGGTGTAGAAGCAATCACCAATTTGTTTATATTTGCAGAGGTGTTTGTGGTTTAATTTAAGGATCATTGCACCACTAGAACTCCGCTAGCCAGTAACCCAAAGCTGACCCTTGACCTTATAAGATGCAGGGTGATTTTCTAGGACATTTTTTGGAAATAAAAGTGACTCTTACAAGCCGTCAAATACGGTATATAACAGGAAGTCACGAGTGAATCCTGGAAGTAAAGGATAATCAAGAAGAATTTTTGTGGTAGATGTAGCTGAGGGAGTGGAAGAGAAAGGGAGAAAAGAATGAGGAGGAAAGGAAGGGGAAAGATGGGGTAGGTATATGAGTTTGGGAGTGGTGAGAAGCTCACAGGCTGGGGAATGAACTTCTGCTAAAACACAGATGGTGTTATCGAAAGTTGAATGTGATGAAATAGAGGATGGGAAAGGGAGTGAGATCAATGAAAGGTTTTGATAAAAAGATTTCAATATCAGAGATGGTCCCACTAGGGGAAAGAGGAGAGAAGACAAATGGAGTAAAAGTTCTCTTGGCAAGAGGCTGTAAGGAAGACCTTTTATTGATTAAAGAAGTTTGTTAGTTAATTAATGTGAAAACAGTAAGTGCCAGACATCAAGAGTCATATGGCACTATGTTAAGCTAAAAGACAGACGGTACAAGAAAGAGATGATGGTAAGGCAAACCATGGGGGTAGGAAGAATGGTTATATCAAATGGAAGATGTAGATTTGTCGCAGGAAGGAAATTATGTTGCATAAGTGAAAATGAGGTGATTCTGTAAGAATATCATTAAGGGGGAACAGGGGTGGGGATAGATGAGTTAAGTTAGGGAAAGCTGTAGCTCGGGCAGCAGTGTAACAAGGACAAAAAAAGAATGTGGAATACAGAGAAGGGGTATTACAAGTCATACATAAAGTTGGTGGGAAGTGTCATAAGATAAGGGTGAGTGAGGTTGGCGTGGCCAATATGTAATCGTGTAACTACAGTTTCCCACCGTCTATTCTTGTGACATGGGTCTGACCAAGGAGAGACAGATGGTTTAGCTGCACAAAGTTTATTATTTGAGAGGTCAAACCAGAAGGAATGCCAATGGCTAAATAGAAAGGAGCTAAAAGAATCTAAATAATCACAGGTTGGGACTTTCCTGAAACGATGGCATCCTGATACAGTAGCAGAATGGGTCAGTGAGTCAACACGTTTATTACCGGTAATTGCAGCATGGCTCAGAACCTAACAAAAACAGACTTTTTACGGGAATAGAGGCCAATATGTAATCATGTAACTACAATTTCCCACCGTCTATTCTTGTGACATGGGTCTGACCAAGGAGAGACAGATGGTTTAGCTGCACAAAGTTTATTATTTGAGAGGTCAAACCAGAAGGAATGCCAATGGCTAAATAGAAAGGAGCTAAAAGAATCTAAATAATCACAGGTTGGGACTTTCCTGAAACGATGGCATTCTGATACAGTAGCAGAATGGGTCAGTGAGTCAACACGTTTATTACCGGTAATTGCAGCATGGCTCAGAACCTAACAAAAACAGACTTTTTACGGGAATAGAGGCGAAACAGCCACTCTTGGATTTCACAAACTACAGGGTGAATAGTATAGAGGAAGTGTAGAAGGGAGAGAATTTTGAAAATCTGAAAAGGATGAAGATGGGTAGGAAAAAAGCTTTCTCAAAGCAAAGAGGATAGCATATAGCTCAGTCATAAGGACACTGGACATGCTTGGTAATTGGAACTAAAAATGTTGGGAGGGGAACAGAACGGCAAAATCAGAGCCGTATTGGGATTTGGAGCCATCAGTAAAAACACTAATGCAATTAGTATGAGCAGAAATAGGATTTGTAAGATATATGTTGTTGTATCAGACTTGGAAGAATTAGAAAGGGCAAAGGAGCAAATTATAGGGTAAGGTCTAAGCCATGGCAGAAAAGATTGGGTATGGAAAGGGAGGACATTTAAATCAGGAGGGAATGGGAGAGAGAGGTGTATATATAAATAGAAAGTGTACATGGTAGTCATGAATGGTAGGAGAAACTACTTAGAAGAGGTGTAGTCTGGCAAAACATCAAAGGAAAAGTAAGGTGTGACGTTAGCAAAGTGATGGTAAGCCTGATTCTGTATAAAGGCTTTCTATTGGGGGAGGAATGAAAGGCAAAGATTTTACTGTAGTTACAAAGTCTCCAATCATCCAGATTCTATTAAAAATTGCTAGTAGGAAAGCTAAGGATAAATAATGGTGGCAAATGTTGAAGTATAGAGTTATTAAGAGGAAAAAGGAACATTATATAAATTATAAAGAAAAGGTGATAGGTTTTTGTTTGGCAGTCAACTTAATAGAAGTGAACTGTTGAGGGAGACGAGATCCATTACTGATTTGGATAAAGAATAAGTTACCAGTAGTGAATTTGCAATGTGTTCATCATGTATATGTAATACAGGTGAAGAAGTGGGTGGATGTTAGCTAAAGAGTTTGTGTATTCATCTCCATATAGCTGAAAGGGGTGAGCTTGATGTTAAGGAGGAGGCATTATGACACCAGCTTAGGTTTTTGGAGATACTTATTGTTTTCCTAAAAACAGAGGATCTTTTGAAAGATATAAAGGCTGAGAGCTGTTCAAGTGTGTTGCGCTAGGGGCAAAAACTACACCAGGCAGCACGCTTTACATGCAAAGCTCTGGCGCAATCTAAGTTCCACTAAGACACACACTTGGATGTAAAAGATCTAGTAGCATGGAGAATAGCAGTAAATGCAACACTCAAAACAGATACATAAAAATTGTTTAGCATTTCTAGTGGTAGAGAAAGATGATGGATGTAAGGGAAGATTTGAAAGTAAGGTGAAAGAATGCCAGTCAGCTCTTTTAAAACACCAACAGGGCGGATTAAGGGTTGGAACGTAACAGTTAGGAAGAGGAAGAGGAAGAGGAAGAGGGAGAGAGAGAGGAAGAGGAGAGGAAGGAAGAGAAGGTGGAGGAGAAGGAAGACAATTAAGGGTAGGGGGTATGGGAGTAGAGGGAAGGTCATGGGATGGTGAACGAGCTTCAGCTGAAACACAGAGTAGGTTATCAGAATTTTAAATGTGGTGAGGTAGAGGTAAGAAAGGGAGTGAGACATCAATGAAAGGTTTTGCTATAAAGGCTTCAATGTCAGAAATGGTCACACTAGGGGAAGGAGGGGACAAGACAGTGGGAGTAAAACTTTTCTTGGCTGAATGCTGTAGGGAATTGTAATTGTAATGTGGGGTGGGTGGGGGGGGGGGGAGAAATGTGCCAGGCAACAAAGGCCATATGGCACTATTGGGGTAGTAGGAATGGGTAACAGGGCTAGATAGGGGGTAGATCGGGTAGGGGTTAGATTAGATGTAGGACGTTAGCGGCACAAAAAAAGGATATAAGGGCAGGGAGGGAAAAGGAAGGGGACTCAGCGAGGATGTCAGCAAGACGGGGGGCACGGGACAGGGAGGAAAGGTGGAGGAAGGCTACAAGACGAGGAGCTGCGAAGGCGGGACATGAAAGAAGGCAATGAGGAAGAGAGGAAAGGACACCACAAGATGGGCAGACGGGGGAGGGGAACGGGACATCACGTAAGAATGGGTGAATCTGGTGTGGCCAATTCGTAAGCGGGCCAGGGCAGTCTCCCAGCGTCTAATAGGGTGAGATGGGTAAGACCAAGGGGAAACAGAGGGCTTGACAGCACGAAGTTTATTAGAAGTAAGGGTGGACCAGAAAGATTGCCAGCGGGTATAAAGGAAAGTCCGAAAAACTGGGAAATCATCAGAAATAGGAAGGGAGGAAGTGCAAAAGATAGGAAGGGTGAGGGCGTCATGTGCCAAAGAGTCAACAGCATCATTACCAGGAATTCCAACATGACTGGGTACCCAGCAAAAGCTAACTGTTTTGTGACGGACAGAAAGGAGGAATAACCAGTCCTGGATGTCGTGGACAAGAGGATGTGAAGAGGAAAAGGAAGATAAATGGGAGAGGGACGACCGAGAGTCGGTAAAAATAGTATAAGAAGAAGCGGTGAAGCGGAAGATGCAGCAGAGGGCAAAAAAAATCGCAAACAGCTCAGTAGTAAGAACGCTAGCCTCGAGAGGGAGGCGGTGTTGGAAATAAGTGTCAGGAAACAGGACAGCACAGCCTGAGCCAGTAGAAGACTTGGAGCCATCAGTATAACCATGTACGCTACCAGAATGAGTAGGAAGATGAGCAGAGAAATGGGAGCGTAAGACACAGGAAGGGGTATTAGACTTCGGGGAGGTAGGAAAGACAGAGGAGCAAAAGGAGAGGTGAGGGGAGAGCCAGGGAAGAGTAGAGGAAACAGAGAATGGGAGCGGATTAAGGGAGGGGAAAGAAGGATGGGACAGAAAGGCACGCATACGGAGGGGGAAGGGAACAGGTAAGTGAGGCCGGGTGGCAAAGGTTGCTGACAAAGAAGGAGGGATACGCAAAGCGGAGGAGGGAAATTGAAGGGAACGGGCATAACAGCGAAGGGAAAGGAGGGCCCGGCGACAGGGATACTGTAGGGAAGAAGTTTTAGTGATTAAGGATGAAGTAGGATCAGTAGACGGCTTTGGAACAATGCTTGGGGTTTGATGTACAAATACGAAGTGTGAGGGGGTCAAGGTTTGAAGTTGAAGGAGCAGAGGTTGGGAGTGTCAGGGTTCAGTATAGAAAAATCATTATTTAGTGGTGCTGAAGGAATTATAAGAGGGGGCGGGGATGAGAGAAGCGGAAGAGGCAAGAGAAGGGGATGGAGGGAGGGTAATTGCAGTGGAGGAGGTAATTGTTGTGCTAGATGAAGGAACAAATGGAGTGGAAGAGGAAGAGGTATGACTGGAGGAAGGAGGATGGGATGCAGTTGAGAGAAAGGTAGTGCTAGTCGTGGTATATGGAGTGTTAGTGGAGATGCGATGAGAGAAAGAAACCTGTTGGAAGGCACTGAGACGGGCTTCTTGTCTAGCTTCTTAGTGTTAGGCCATGTTTGAAGTGGAGGGCAACAACCTCTGATTCAATTTGTATACGGGACAGCCTTGGAAGAGGATATTATGTTCTTGAGTGTAGTTTACACAAATTTATTTTGTTGAGGGGCAGTTTGGACAAGTATGACCAGATGAGGCACAGAGA
Source organism: Cancer borealis (assembly GCA_036785275.1). Taxonomy (NCBI): domain Eukaryota; kingdom Metazoa; phylum Arthropoda; class Malacostraca; order Decapoda; family Cancridae; genus Cancer; species Cancer borealis. The sequence continues at coordinate 45,390 of JAXIVD010002050.1, forward strand.
GGGCATCGTGTGTTGGATCTACAGTATTTCATTGGATGTCGGAATCTCCAGCAATTTTGGTACTGAAGGAAGAGAACAATGTATAGTTTAACCTTACAAAAGGTCCCACCTTTGCATACACTGTCTGGAAGAATTTTGTCCTTTGAAAGTAATTTTTTGCAATATTTGCTGAGTACTTCCAGCAGCCACAAGGGTAAACAGCAAAGTAGGACACATAAGCAATATCATGCTCCTTTACAATCAGTTCAAAGAGATCAGAAGGACAATCAGGTCAACTGATGTCCACTGAGCTGATTTCAGGGGGCATGACAATGGCACCAGTATGAATGTTCATTTGGGTATCACGAGACACTGGGAAAGGTTTCCCATCAAGGTCTTTGAGGGTAAGCATAGCTTCAGCTTAGGATTCTGAGTCAATAACAACTAGGCAAGATCTGTCAGGTCGTGTGAGGAAGGTTACCCTCACACCGGTCTTTGGATGCATTTTTGAAATTAATAGAAAGTATTTTCTGAGTAGGGGGCATAAGGAGGAATGTGAAAGTATTTGTTCCATCAGCCAGGATCAAAGAGGCTGGATAAAAGAAGGTGATTAGTGGTAGTGGATGGGCGTGGGCAAGGGTGAGAGGAGAATGAGTCAGTCTGGGTTATAGAAGAGGGATAGGTCAAAGTAAAAGGTTGGGGAGTGGTTTTAAGTTTTGGGTGTATGTATGGTTCAAGGATGGTTATAATAGTAGGATGGGTTTGTGTTAGGGAAACAGAAACAAAAGGAGGTGGAAAAAAGAAAAAGCCCAAGCAAAAATTGGTTGGGACTGAAGTGTGAGGTTGAAGAGGAGACCAAAAGGTTTCCATCAAAGCATCGTCACAATATCTGGTCCTGAAGCCCCTCCAGAGCACAATAAACTTGGAAACGGAGGGGTTTGTATTCAGGAGACTTTGCCTTATTGGGTGAAATCATATATTTCTGTATTCATTTAATAACTGCTGCACATAACAATTACATGTTAAAAGTGTTAGAAACATTTTATAACTATTCTTTCATTTATATTCTTCATAATTTCTATTATTTTGTTTTAAGGAGTTCTCACATACTTATTTTGATTCTACAATCGATGCTAGTCTAGAGGTGTCAACCAAAATGACCCACCTTGCATGTGGAGTGAAAAAAGGCCAATTATACAGAAACATGTATAAATAGCATGAATTACATAGAAAATTACACCACACAGACCATGGGTTTAAACTAGGTGGTCTGTCTTTAACCTAGAGTAAATGCCATCTAATGCAAACATGATCACAATTCAACATGTCAAAAGTAACAAAGTAAAACAGCTTGCAGTATTTCGGGTCATGTCCAGTTTGAGTTTAAAGGAATTTATTGTGGTACATTGCATCACGGGAGGTGGCAGTTTTCTAACAAAGTTATTGGTAAAGATGAATTTAGTGCAGTAAAGTTGTTTTTGTCTACATCTTAGTTTTACTCCATTACTCTTCAATCATGATATCATCAATAATTATTGAAAACAGTTTATTTGTCAACATTTGTAAATCCTTTAAGAATTTCACAGCAAACTCCAAGTGAGGTTGACTAGTCTCACTAAACTGATGTGTAGAGGTAAAACTATATTTTTATTCTTGAACAAAAAATTGTTTATAAAGATCAGCATACAATTAGCGTCTTTTCAGTGTTGGGAGAATTTTAGATTTGACACAATTGTAACACCAAGATCTTTGACACATTGTACATTTTCAAGTTTCACTCCTCTCATCTTGTAATCATATTTTTGGTTTTTTGTTCCCACTTAAAGAATGTAGTATTTGTTAACATTAAAAGGCATTTCGCACCTATCAGAACATGCTGAGATATTATGCAAATTTTCATGTAGGCTTTGCCAGTCACCGTCTGAGATTACCAAATTTCCACTTCGTAAAGTCTGCAACTTTTTTGATGAAGTTAGTCCAAAATCAATGTAATTTATGTATATTATCAATAGCACAGTTCCGAGAACAGATCCCTGTGGGACACTAGTAACAGATGCCCAATCTAAGGCAGATCCATTGAATACGACCCTTTGCTTTCTATTGTTCAGCCAGTTTTTGATCTAATTGTGTCCATTAACTTCTATCCCAAGTTGCTTGATTTTCAACATCAATACATAATAAACATTATCAAAGGCCTTTTGAAAATCAAGATACATAATCTCCAATGATCTGGTGATATCATGGACAGAAAAGTTCATTAATTTTAAGATGTTAACAGATTAGATAAACATGACCTTTTATACCTAAGGCCATGCTGTGGGTCCCTGATCAGAGAATATTGTTCAAGGTAACTAACAATTTTGTCTTTAATTATGTATGCTTTCAAGCATTTTGCCAACTACGGATGTCAAGCTAATGGGCTGTAATTCCCAGGCATGTTTCTATTGCCTTTCTTAAAGATTGGGATGATATTCGTTGACTTCCAACTAAGCCTTGTTGTAGGGATTTATTAAATAGAGATGGAAGGATATTAACTATTTAGTTCCTTGTTTCTCTAAAAATGTTGGGATAGATATTGTCTGGCTCAGGGCTTTTATTTGTTTTCATAGTTAATTGTGTCTAGTATGTCTTTGGTATTTATTTCAAGATTTGGCAATGTATGATTTGAGCTGATCACATTTATCATGGACTCAGCTTTGCTTGGTCAAGCATATAATGATTTTCGTTATATTACTAACACTAAAATTGTTGTTATCACCGAGTTCGTTTATGGCATCCTGTTTCCCTACTATTAAGGCACTGCTAGTAGCATCATTAGAATTAATGTCATTAGTGTTAATGCTATCACTAACAGATGTGGTATTAGCGGCTGAACTCAAGTATTCATTTAATATTTTTGCCATGCTTGATTGTCTGTCACAAGGTTGTCATTGCTGTCCTTTAATAGTCCAATACCACTTGTAATGTGCTTCTTGTTTTTAATATATCAATAAAACATTTTGGCATTATATTTGCTTTCTGCTTTTTGTTTGCCAAATTATTATTTTTTTAAACTTTTCTAGATTTATTATATAATATCCAATCTTCTCAGATGAATGTTGCACTTTCATACATATATTTAACCTATTTCTCACCTAAAATAACCACTTAATTTCATTATAAAAAACCAGGGATAACGTCTTTTATTGTTAGGTCTTTGCTCACAGTACGAATTGAAATTATATTGCTGTGTTAGTAATTGACATTTGAAACAAGACCACTTTTCTTAACCTGTGCTGTATCTGCTAACTGAATGTGATACTACTGGTCTGAGGTTTTCAAAATTGCTTCTTCTAAAATCTGGCACCAGTCTTGTTTTGAAGTAAAGTTCATTAATCATTGTATTGAAATTGACTCATACTAGTTCATTATGATCACAAGAAACATTTTTGTACCAACCGCCACGTTATTGATGAGATATTCCTGAATGACTGTGACAAGGTCAAGTATATTATTTTCACGTGTTGACTCTGATAATAATTGGCTTAATTAAGAAGTTATCTTCTAAATATTCTAGCATTTAGTGTGATACTATTTCAATGCCAGAGTGAGTCAGTCAGTCTATATGGGGAAGAATTGAGTGTTTCACTGTTTTGGAGTGTTTGTCACAAAACTCTGTACATTTTGGTGTCATAGTCATAGGTTTATCCCAGAAGTCTGTAGGTGATTGAGATATTAACTGCAAATTCGCCTGCATTTACCTTAATGCACACTTTTTCCACGTAAATATCGCTAGGCGATATTTCCACTGGATTAAGCCATGAAGATAGTAGGTTGCTTGACGTATCTATGAATGTTTCAGTTACTGCTATTACATCGATATCCTCTGTTATAAGGCATTTATTTCAGTTCATCTATTTTATTTAACTTTATGAGTGAATGACAGCTCTAGCGCCATGAGACCTAAAGAAATCCATCCAATTAGCAGCGTCTTAACTAATTTGGCTAGGAACCTTAGAAATCCTGGGTATCTAGCTAAGTGAATGTACAAAAGTTATTGTTGGAAATTGTTTTTTGGAGTCCATTTCCTCCATCAAATTTGTATATTGAACTATAATTTAGGAAAAAGAATCAAATTCTATTACACAATAACTGCCAGATAAAGGATCTTTGACTTGTACAAGTAAAATCTACAAATGACAATGAGTAATTATACATTTAACTGCCAAGAAAATTAACAAACGGTATACAATAACCATCCATCCATGATATATTATGATGTAAAAATTATTAAACCCTTAGGATAAATACATTATGAAGTTGTCTAAACTTTTTAAACTCTCCATAGACATGTAATGTCATTACCAGCAAAATGATCACTAGCTACACTAAGACACCTGTACAATACAAAATTAGACTATTTTCTTAACCCCTATTACATAATTCTTAATACCATTACAGTACAGCATCTTAAACTACATTAATACACCAAATAATAAACAATATTTTGAGAGATACCAGACTTTCTATTTCCATCTTACAAATAGTAGTTTCCGTTTTATTCTTAATCACAGTAGGTTAAACTTGTTGCCTGAATTAAGCAGTGTTAGTTTCTGGAAACAATAAACAATGACTGATCACTGCTCACTTCAAGGTAAACAGTTACATGAGACTAAAATTACTCAGAGAACATTCAGATTAGAAATTTTTAATGACAAGAAATCATAACCATTGCGTGATAATTGGCGGTTTGATATAACCACACATCAACAACTGAAAACCCAAAAATTATTACAATTTATGCCTCATCCTAGGGTTGCTTCCATCCTCATTCCTTATGAGTGGAAACAAATGCCACAAACATGTTGCCTTGATAGCCAATCAAGAAGATACAAAGCATCCAAACACCTCAAAAAATTGCCATTCAATTCCAGCATCTAGAGACACTACACAATGTGGGTTGCTCACAAGTGGCTAGTTGCCAATCCAAAAAAATCTCTGAAAGTCTCAAAGTGAATTAACAACACATTATGGCTTCCATGACATGCTCTTGGAATAAAAACAAAATAGATAACAATAACAATATACTCTAAATCATCCTTGATAAAGATTAAAAAAATAAAGTGGGGGCACACGCTATAGCTGCGTGTAGCTGAGGGCGCTCATCTTTCGTCGCATTGGCCTTTGAGCCTGTGGTGGAAATGAATCTGTTACACCAGGACACAAGGTCACTATAACATCCGACTTTCCACAGTTTATCTTCCCCAGGTTTCCCATTTATCTACCAATCCATTTGGAAGGATGAACAGCTGGGTGAGCTGTGTGCCACCTGCCTTCGTTCGGGATTGAACTCAGGCCAGCGGAATCGTAGTCAGACGTGCTAACCACTTTCCTATACATCCTTTCACTTGTAACACCTTAAAACCCATCTCTTGGTCTTTTTCCTGACAAACTCCCATCTACCATTTATTGTATCTTAGCTAACACAACATGGTAATTGGACCCTTCAAACATCCCTCTCACTGCTTTAACACCCAACACAGCCTTCCTTTATTTCTCATCCATTGCTATGTAATCAATCATACTCTTTTGCTCACCTGTCTCATCTCTACTCCATGTGTACCTGTGGATGATTTTATGTTGAAAAAAGCTGTTAGCAAAGAACAGCCTCTTTTCAGCATGTGTCTACCAAGTACTCACCAATTTCAATCACTGCATCTACGCCCCACTTTCCTACCACACTTCCTACCTCACAATTTCCAGCCCTTCCATTCAAGATTCTTGCATACTTATATGAGGCCTTTCAAAATGATGATGCTGTTAACAATAATGCTACATCTGAAGCTACTGTTCTTCAGACAAAAAAGAAAATTATATCAATACACATTTTAACATCAAAACAATCTTTGACTGAATTTTTGTAATAGTTTAGCTGATTGGCCATTGAATGGGCATTGCATTCATGTGTCTTTCACGTATTTTTTCCTTTGGTGTTGTATTGCTGTATCTGTTTAACACATGGTCAAATAATTATATGCACTAATATCCTAATCCAAAATATAAACAAATAAACAAGGCAAGCATCACCATATAGGCCATGAAAACATAATGCATAACATGCATACACACTTGCCATTGGCTGCTTAACCACCAAGAATGCCATGTTTGAGAAATTTGCCTAAAGGAGCAGCCAATAGCAAGTGCATGTGCATGGCGTGCACTGTCTTAATGGGTTTTATAATGCACATTTTTATACATCAAAAATCATCCACCTAACTCTGAAACCTAAAATCCACGAGTTTGACGAGACATTCGGGTGGTTGAAGTACATCCTAACTACCACCACTACCAGTCTCCATGATCACATGCAAGAACACAGCTATAAAATGCAAAACATAGACTGCTATATGTAGTAATGGTAAGATTTATAAGGGTTGGTGATGATAGACAGGCATATGTGGAGGGAAGGAATAAATATAGAACGGAAAAATATTGAGATTTGGAAAAGAGGAAGAGAGTGAGTTAATGAGAATAAAGAAAAAGCCAGACATTGAAGGTCATATGGTAAACTAAGAGGTTAACAGCAGAATGAGGAAAGAATTGCAATGTAAAGCATGAGAAGTAAAGAAGTCAGTTATAGCCAAATGGTCAGATGAAATGAAGGATGTGGTTTTGTTGCAGGAAGGAAATTATATAATCTTAGGAGATATTTTGTGACTTTGTAAGACTATCATTAAGAAGAGTATATCAGAGATGAGCTAAGTGGTGAAAAGCAGCAGTGCAACGAAGGCAAAATAGGAGAATGTGGCAAACAGAGTGAGTTAATAAAGAAATGAAAGATATTAGAGGTCATATGGCACTATTCAAGCTCAAAAGCAAACAACAGAGTAAAGAAATAATGGCATGGGAAAGAAAGAAGTTAGTTATAGCGAAATGGTCAGGTCACATGGAGAATGTGGGTTTGTCACAAGAAGAAATTATGTTATTTGAGAAGTATGTTGATTCTGTAAGAATATCATTACGGGTGGGGTGGATGGGATTTGATGGAGATGAGCAAAGTGAGAAGAAACTGCAACTCAGGCAGCAGTGTTACAAGGGCAAAACAGAAGACTGTGGTATACAGAGTGGAAGGGTATTACAAATCAAACTAAAGGTCGGTGTTGAATGTGTCATATGATAGGAGTGAGTGAGGTTGGTATAGCCTATACGTAATTATGTAAATGCAGTCTTCCACCATCTGTTCCTGTTACCTAGGTCTGACCAAGGAGAGACGGATGGTTTAATTGCATGGTTTACTATTTGAGAGGTCGACCAGAAGGATTGCCAACGACTACATAAAAAGGAGCTAAAATGAGGAAAATATTCATAGCCTGCAACATTTGTGAAACTATAGCTTCCTGACATAGCACAATGAAGAGGGAAGGGTAGTGGCAGCCTTGGGTGAGAGAACCCAATGGAAAGGGTTGTGGAAGAGGTTGAGTAGGTGAACAATTGGTGTAAACTGGCATAGCATTAAGAGAGGAGGGTACAACGATGGAACAGGGATGGCATTCCTTACTCTGCATAAAGGTTTTAAACTAGGAATGGAATTGTAATGTGGTGGGGTAGAAAATGTGCCAGGCAACAAAGGCCATATGGCACTATTGGGGTAGTAGGAATGGGTAACAGGGCTAGGTGGGGGGAGGATCGGGTAGAGGTTAGATTAGATGAAGGACGTTAGCGGCACGAAGAAAGGATATAAGGGCAGCGAGGGAAAAGGAAAGGGACTCAGCGAGGATGTCAGCAAGACGGGGGGCACGGGACAGGGAGGAAGGGTGGGGGAAGGCTGCAAGACGGGGAGCTGCGAAGGCAGGACATGAAAGAAGGAGATGAGGAAGACAGGAAAGGACGCCACAAGACGGGCAGACGGGGGGAGGGGAACGGGACATCAGGTAAGAATGGGTGAATCTGGTGTGGCCAATTCGTAAGCGAGTCTCCCAGCGTCTAGTAGGATGAGATGGGTAGGACCAAGGAGAAACAGAGGGCTTGACGACGCGAAGTTTATTAGAAGTAAGGGTGGACCAGAAAGATTGCCAGCGGGTATAAAGGAAAGTCCGAAAAACTGGGAAATAATCAGAAACAGGAAGGGAGGAAGTGCAAAAGATAGGAAGGGTGAGGGCGTCATGTGCCAAAGAGTCAACAACATCGTTACCAGGGATTCCAACATGACTGGGTACCCAGCAAAAACTAACTGTTTTGTGACGGACAGAAAGGCGGAATAACCAGTCCTGGATGTCCTGGACAAGAGGATGTGAAGAGGAAAAGGAAGATAAAAGGGAGAGGGATGACCAAGAGTCAGTAAAAATAGTATAAGAAGAAGCGGTGAAGCAGAAGATGCGGCGGAGGGCAAATAGAATCGCAAACAGCTCAGTAGTAAGAACGCTAGCCTCGAGAGTGAGGCGGTATTGAAAATATGTGTCAGGAAACAAGACAGCACAGCCCGAGCCAGTAGAAGACTTGGAGCCATCAGTATAAACGTGTACACTACCAGAATGAGTAGGAAGGTGGGCCGAGAAATGGGAGCGTAAGACACAGGAAGGAGTATTAGACTTTGGGGAGGCAGGAAAGACAGAGGAGCAAAAGGAGAGGTGAGAGGAGAGCCAGGGAGTCAGAAAACAGAGAATGAGAGCGGATTAAGGGAGGGGGAAGAAGGATGGGACAGAAGGGCACGCATACGGAGGGGGAAGGGAACAGGTAAGCGAGGCCGGGTGGCAAAGGTTGCGGACAGAGAAGGAGGGATATGCAGAGCGGAGGAGGGAAATTGAAGGGAACGAGCATAACAGCGGAGGGAAAGGAGGGCCCAGCGACAGGGAAGAGAAGGAAGGCCAGCTTCAGTGTATAAGCTCACCACAGGGGAAGATCGGAAAGCAACAAGAGCAAGGCGAAACCCAAGGTGATGAACAGGGTCAAGGAGGCTGAGGACAGAGGGGGAGGCAGAAGAATAAACATGGCAGCCATAATCAAGAACAGAAAGAACCAGCACAGTATGCAGCGAAAGCAGTCTTGCAATTAGCACCCCAAGACACATGGGAGAGGGTTTGTAGGAGACGGAGGTGGCGAAGGGCAGTATCCTTGAGAGAGAGGACATGCTGGCGCCAAGTGAGGTGACTCGAAGATAAGACCAAGGAACTTGCCCAATGTGCGATACTCAAGACGGGTACCATAAAGAAGGGGAGGGGGACAAGCAGTACGGGACTGAGAAAAATAATAGAGAAAGACTTTGTAGGGGAGAAGCAGAAGCCATGATCAGTGGCCCAAGAGGAGGTGGCAGTAACAGCAGATTGAAGAAGGCGATGGAGAAGCTGCCCGAGGCATAAATGACAAAATCGTCTACATACAGAGAGGACCTGACACAAGGCGGGAGGGTAGAAACGATGCTGTCAATGGCCAGGAGGAAGAGGTTAGTACTCAGGACCGAGTCCTGGGGCACACCTTCGTGCTGACAGAATGAGGGCGAGCAAGAAGAAGTGACCCTAACGCAGAAGGAACGGTTCCGCAGGAAGTTATGGAGGAAAACCTCCATGTTGCCAGAGACACCTACACAGGACAGCTGGTGAAGGATGTGATGGCGCCAAGTAGTGTCGTAAGCTTTCTTAAGATCAAAGAAAACAGCTAAGACAGATTCTCGCCGGGCAAAAGTAGAAGTAATACATGTTTGTAAGCGGGCGAGAGGCTCTGCTGTACTGCGGGCACAGTGGAAGCCAAACTGAGTGGGGGAGAGAAGGCTCTTTGTTTCGAGGTACCACATCAATCGGAGATTGATCATGCGCTCAAGGAGCTTGCAGACACAGCTAGTCAGAGCAATGGGCCTATAATCCTGGGGAAGAGCACCAGATTTGTTGGGCTCAAGAAAAGGGAGTATAAGTGCATCACGCCATTGGGGTGGGAAGTCCCCAGTTAGCCAAACGCGGTTATAAAGGTTAAGTAAGATGGTCAGGGAGACTGTAGGAAGATGGTGGAGTATCTGATAGTGAACACCAACAGGGCCCGCAGAGGTGTTACGACAACACTTCAAGGCAGAGGTAAGTTCAGAAGGGGAGAAGGGTGTGTTATATGAAGCATTAGAAGAAAGTGTGAAAGTAATAGGGGTGTGCTCACGTGCCGCCTTAAGGGCAGCAAACTCAGGAGAAAGATGGGAGCCACTGCTGACACTGCTAAAAAACGAGCCCAGTTCAGTAGCAACCTGGAGGGGTTCAGCAATATCACCCTGGGGGAGGCGAAGTACAGGAGCAAAGGAGGGTGGGCGTTTACCTGGCAATTTATGAATACGGCGCCAGACTGAAACAATGGGGGTAGAGGAAGTCAAGGTAGACACATAAGCACGCCAGCTGTTGGACTGAGCCAATCTAGTGGTCCGGCGGAACCTAGCCAAGGCACGTTTGAAGTTGACAAAGGCCGGGAGCTGGCCAGGAGTGTCCCGTTCACATTGGTAACTACTCCAGACTGCCCATTTCAAGCGAAAGGCAGTAGTGCAGGCAGGGTTCCACCAGGGAACACACTTGGAGGTAAAGGGGCGGGAAGTCCGAGGGATGGAGACAAAAGTAGCAGCAAGGACGGACGTGGTAAAGTAGATCAACATATCAGAAGAGGAGAAAAAATCAGGAGACGGAGGGCAGACAGTGAGGCAAAAGCATGCCAGTCTGCCCTACCAAGGCACCAGCGAGGGGGACTGGGGAGAGGGATGTAGGAAGTAGGAGAAAGAAGAACTGGGAAATTATCACTACAGGGATTGTGGTCAAGAACCGACCAGTGGAGATCTAGCAGTAGGTCAAGGGAACAGAGGGCGAGGTCGAGGCAGGAGAAAGTCTGGGTGTGGAGATCAAAGTGTGTGGGGGCGGCAGTATTAAGGATAGCAAGGTCAAAGTCTTTAAGGAAACAGTCGAGGGAGCAGCCACGAGAGGTGACCACAGAATCCCCCCAAAGGGTGTGGCGACAATTAAAGTCACCAACCACAAGGAGGGGGAAGGGAGGTTAGAGAAAAGGGAGCGGAGGGCATCAAAATCGAGAGGCTGGGAAGGAGAAAGGTAAAGGGAAACGAGACACCCAACAGCGGAGATAGATACGAAGGACCGTACAGGGAAGTGTAGTAGGAATAGGAAGAGGGGTAGAAGCAACAGACTGGTGAAGAAGAAGATAGAGTGCGGGGAGGAAAAAAAGCGGTACTGGGGAATAGGGGTGGGCGGGCTAGTAAGGAACGTTTCCTGGAGGCAGAGGACCATTGGGGCATAAGAGGAAATGAGTTGGCGAAGATCCTGTCGATGGGCATGAAAACCACGAATATTCCACTGAAGAACAGACATGATCAGTAGGGAATAAGACTCAGAATAGGGGAAGGTGAGGGAGGAGCGTTCACAAGGGGTAAAGGACCGGGGTCCATATCCATAAGAAGCAAGGAAGAAGGAAGGGGGTCAGGAGCGGATGAGGTAGGGGAAGAGGGGGAAGGTTGAGAGAGGAGATCGGTGCAGGAGTAGTCAGGTGGTAGAGTAAGAGAGAGGAGAGATCGGGTAGCAGAGGAAGGAGGAGGGGCAGACGAAGGAGACTGCACCGAAGAACAGGCGGGGTAGGACGAGGGGGGGAAGGGAGAGTAAAGCGGGGAAGGGGGAGAGGACGGAGCGCCGGGGGCAGAGGGGGGGGAGAGGGGGGCTGGAGGAGGGGTCGGGAAGGTGAGACAGCAGAGGAAGAAGGTGGAGGAGGGGGAGTCGGGGTAGGAGGGAGGTGCTTGGGAGAGGGGTGAACAGAAGCCACGACCTGGATAGGAGGGGCCGGGAGAGGAGATAAGGAGGTAGGAGGAGAGGACAAGAGAGCCGTGTTCTTTATGAACACGCGCTGGGGGTGTGGAAAGGGAGGGACAGGAGTACAGGTGGTGGTGGAGGTAGGAGTATCAGGGTCAAGGACAGCAAAAGGATTAGAGCAGGAGATGGAGGATGGAGGGTGGGAGGGAAAGAAGGAAGAGGAAGGAGGTAGAGGAGAGGGATGGATGGAAGGAGGGGTAGGGGAGGGAGGCCGAGAACCGGGGCGGGAAGAAGAGGATGTGGCTGGAGAGTGAGGGGCAAAGGCAGAGGCAGCAACATGGCGAGGAGAAGGGGTGAAGCCTAGGTGATGGGCTTTCTGACGGGCCTCACGTAATGTGAGACCATAACAGAAGCGAATACCAGCGACTTCAGCCTCAAACTTGTAAGTTGGGCAGCTGCGGTAGAGAGCATTATAGGGGCCACCACAATTGCAGCAGCGCCAGGTAGTGGTATAGCATTGATCGCGGGTGTGGGTAAGGCCACACAAAGGGCAGCGGAGAGCGGAGCGGCAGTGTTTTTCGGGGTGTCCAAAGCGCCAACAGTTTCAGCACTGGCGAGGTGGAGGAACATAAGGCCGGACGGGGAGCATGATGCCCCTAACGTAGACATGGGTAGGGAGTTCGTGGCACTTGAAGGAGATCCGTGCAACATTGGTGGGATTTTTCTGGCGACCTCGGGGAGACAAGGTGTAGCAGCGAACGTTGACAGCGTCATACTCATTGAGTAGGTCGAGCAGGTCAGTGTGACAGTCTGACCAGACCTTGTCGTCAATAGGGGTCTTGTTGGGAGATGGAAACAGTGCCAGTGCATGTGTTGAGATGGTCGTCAGGGGTCGCACAGAAGGGGGTACCGGATGGGACCAACAAGTTGGCCATGGCCTGAGACTGAGCCTCAGTCTCCACACGTACCAGGCGTGAACGGTCAGGTCGGGTCTGGAAGTGGACCTTGCCCACTTGTTCCTGTAAGCAGCGTTGAAAGTGGAGGGTATTCTTAGCGAAGGGAGCAGTGGGGGGAATAGTAAAAAAGCGATCCCAGCGGGCAGGGGCAAAGAAGAGGTCATAGGCAGAGGGGCGAGACGTGCCACGAGAAGAGCCTGTCCGGGACTGTGCCGTAGTGTTCTTAGAGGAAGAGGGGACATAAGGAGCTGAGGAAGTAATAGAGGAAGATGTAGATGTGACGGGGAGGGAGGCTGGAGGGGTGGTAGGAGTGGAAGAGAGAGTCTGGACAGCGGTAGACACAGGGGAGGGAAGAGAGGTAGTAGAAGGGGCACTGAAAATAGGGATGGTAGGAGGAGCAGGGGGCAGGTGAGATGAGGAGACTACAGGGGTGCGAATAGAGGCCATGGTAGTGGTAGAGAAGGATGAGGAACAATGAGGACCAAACCCTGGGGAAGGCAGGGTGGTGGTAGCAGGAGAGAGAGAAGATGAGGGAGGTGGGGCATAGGATGGAGAAGCTGTGGAGGGGGCAGGGGTACAAGGGAGAGTAGGGGGAGTAGAGAGTGATTTAGTAGTAGGGGTCTGAGGAACGGGCAGAGAAGTCGAGACCAGGTCCATTGGGCAGGCAGAGGTGTCAGGGGGGTGGGGGGGGCGACCAGCAGCAGAGGCCTCGAGGGACTGGTCGGATACCACTCGAGGGGGGCATAGTGAATTTTGATTATCCATACACTGATATGAATTAATAAGAATGGCATTGGGAGTCACGGGTAAACCGCCTACCGGATCGGCAAAAGGGACCGAGCGCTGCCGCCGGGGACGAGGTACCTCGTCCCCCACAGGACTACCCGGTTTAAAAGGTAGCCCTTGTGGCACCAAAAGTTTGCCCCACAGCGGCGAACAAAGACCCCGGCCTCGATGCCTACCGGCCCAGGCACCCTCCAGCCAACACAGGACGGCCCACGACGGGCGATCCCCCTGGCGGGCGGCACCAGTGACCCACACCAGCCTACGTTCAGGATCATCTTGTCGGTCCTGACGGACACACAAGCCCCCCCACCACATCAAGGTAGATCCCATGGGGAGGTTTTAAACTAGGAAAAAACAAAAGGTGCCACAGGCTAATCATAGTCCCAAATGGTGTAAAGGCTCAAGATGACTTAGGATGGAGGCAAAAACTGCAGAGTATATATAACATCAAAAATCTAGAGTAGAGAGAACTGTGCAATTGAAGTGTTGTGAGTGACCTGAAATGAACAGGTAGGGTCGGTGGGCTCATCCTGTGTCAAGGACAATGGGATGGCAACATCACATAAGCTACGTTGCCAAGTGTAATGGAAGGTAAACAGAGTTGTTGTTTTATCCTTGATTTACAAGCCATTCATAAAACTATAGTCGTATTATAAAAATATATAACTTAAAAATAGTTAACGGAACAGCTAACAGTATGAGAGGTCATCATCGGCCTGTTATTGCTGAACGTAACAATGATGCAGGAATCCCACAACAACATCCGAGAGCACAAGTAAGACTGATTTGACTATAGAGGATTACCCATGCTTCTTGCTTGATTACAAGTACAGGTTCTTATCCGAAATTTCAAAAGCTGAAAAGCTCCGAAAACCTAGCATTTTTTCCGGGATATCGTCTGCACATCAAAGTTCGTCAGACACACGTCGCCTCTGTTGCTCACAGATATTTTGTTTATTTTTTGCTGATTTTTTTTTACTTTGAAGACTGTGCAAATGTCAAAAAGAGCTGCAGATTCCCTTATGGATATCAGTGAGAAACAGAAAAGGAAGAGTCTGTCATTATCGATAGCACATAAAGTAGAGTTATTGCAGAAGCTTGATTGTGGTGTATCTGTGTGGCAAAATGTGAATATTCAGAAGGTTGGCTGTAGAAATTTAAGAAGGGTCATGGTATAAAATATCAGAAAATCTGTGGTGAAAAAGCTTCTGCTGATTATGATGCAGCTGAATGTTACATTGATGAATTTGTCAAGATGGTACCTGATGAAAATCTTAGTCCTGAGCAAATATACAATGCTGATGAAACAGTACTCTACTGGCCAAGCACTCTACTATTGAGCCACCAGGTCCCCTGTAATGTTTTATGTAAAAAAAATTTAAATATACACTAAAAATCTTCCATTCCAAAATTCGAAGTGTCTGGTTCCAGGGTTTTTGGATACGAGATCGTGAACCAGTACCTCATTAATAATGCTTTCAAAATATTTACATAAGTAGCTACATAATGATATTGGGTAAAAATCTTGGTGGAAGGTACCTAATTTGTTAGATTTGAGAAAAGGAAAAATGTGGTCTTTTTACCATGAAAGGGGAAAGTCTTCATTAGTACAAATCCTATTAAAAATTGCTAGAAGGAAGAACATTGAGGTAAATGGTAAGTGTTACATCTGATAATGAATGCTATTGTGGCCTTAATGGTAGTTGCAGTAGAATTCAAGGTCAAAAGAGGGCATTATAGAACTCTGTAGATGACAGCGAGATGAGATTGTTCCAGAGGGGAATTATTTTTTTCTAATTGTAAAAGCAGATGGAATGCACTACTAATATCACTACTGCTACTTGTAGTGGATATGCAAGTAAATGAGGAAGTTAAAGCGAATAAAATGAGTGCCATACATCAAAGGTCATATGCAAAAAGAGGAGTGCAATTGGCATGAGTAGAAAAATTTTCAAGAAAATTGGATCTTAAGGTGAAAGTTGGTTTATCAAACTTGGAAGAACATAGAGAGAGAGTAAGCAGCAGAGGTCATTTCTATGGGAGCGGACATTTTATAGAAAGAAAATTAACGAGTTGTGATAATGATATGGATAAGTGTACTGGGGTCATGAGATCAGAAGTAGAAGGTATAGAAATAAGGGCAGTATCTGGGCATGAAGGATCTTGGAGATATGATATATGTAACAGGGATTCACAAGAGAATCCAAGAGGTAAAGTATAGTCAATAAGAAATTTTCTGGTAGATGTGGCTGAAGGAGTGGGAGAGAATGAGGGGGAAAAAGGTGATGGAGAGGGGAGAGGAGTAAGAGTTGAAGTAGGGGAAAGGGTGTTATTGGAATTTGAATGTGATAAGATAGAGGATGGAAAAGGGAGTGAGACATCAGTGAGAGGTATTGCAATAAAGGCTTAATGTCAGAGTAGTGTTTTCACTGAGTGTTAGGCCATGCTTGAAGTGGTGCATAGCAACCTTAGATTCAAATTTGTAGACGGGACAACCTCGGAAGAAGACATCATATTCTTGGGTGCAGTTTGCACTGATGCATTTTGTTGAGGGTCAGTTTGTACAAGTATGGCCAGGTGAGGAACAGAGGACAATATGCAGTGGATCTACAGTATTTTGCTGGATGTCCAAATCTCCAGCAATTTTGATACTGACTGATGGGAGGAAAGTAAGGTTCAACTTCACAGAAGGTTCCACCTATGTATGCATTTGTCTGGAAGACTTAGTCCTTTAAATGTAATTTTTGCAGTATTTGCAGCAGCCACGAGATTTATTGGTAAAGCAGGACACATGAATGATATCATGATTGTCTGCAATCAGTTCAAAGAGGTCAGAAGAACAGTCAGACGCCCACTGAACAGATTTCATTGGGAATGAAAATGGTACCAGACTAAGTATTCAGGTGGCTATCAGGGGATACTGGGAAAGGTTTCCCATCAAGGTCATTGAGGGTGAGCAAAGCTTCGGCTTGGGATTCTGATCCAACAATGACTAGGCGAGATCTGTCAGTTCATGTGAGGAAGGGTACCTTCCCACCAGTCTTTGGATGCATTTTTAAAATTGGAAAGTATTTTCTGATTATGGAGCTTAAGCAAGGACATGGAAGTATTTGTTTCATTGGCAAAGACTAAAGAGACTGGATAAAGGAAAGTGATTTGTGTTAGTGGATGGGCGTTGACAAGGGTGAGTGAGAGGAGGAAGGGACAGTCTGGGTTAAGTACGAGATCAGGAGTAGAGGGTTGGTGAGAGGTTTTACTTTTTGGTGGTATATATGGTTGGTTCTAAGGTGGTTATAGTAGAGGAAGATAAGGATGTAGATTGAGGGTGTGTTAGGCAAGCAGGTACAAGAGGAGGTGAAAGGCAGAAGGGAGTTGACAGATGGGTAGTTGTTAGGGGAGTTTTTAGAGCCAAGGTCAGAGGCGTTTCCTTGTCAAAGCCAGGGAAGTCTGTGGAATTAATTTTTTGATGTGCATTCCCCAATGAACCTGTTAATTTTCAATTTTCATAACTGGCCATGGTGAACTAAATGTAGTTGTGGGATAAAACTGGTCTGCTTCCCTTTACCCTCATGGGGAGTTAGGACAATGAAAAAAGGAGGGTATACCGTGCACATGGCACCCTCGGACCTTTCATGACTAACTCATAGTTAGCCTCTCACCATCTTAGCATGGCTCTCACACTTAAGGAAAAGAAGGGAATAGGAGGGGAGCATGAAAGAAATGACAAATGAAACAAGGGGAAGTAAAGCTAGAAAAAAGAAAAAGGCCGAACTAAAACTGGTTAGACCAAAAACTGAAGTCTGAGGCATAGAGGTCAGAAGTCAGGATAACTGATACCCTCTGGGAAGATTTTATGCGGTAGGAAAATGGTAAAAGTATGAGTGTTCAGTCAGGTATCAAGGGACACTGGTAAAGATTTCCTTTAAGGTCTCTGAAGGAGATCATGGCTTCAGCTTGGGATTCTGAATCAACAATGACTAAGCAGGATCTGTCAGGTCATGTGAGGAAGGTTACCATTCCCATCTGTATTTGGATGCATTTTTTAAATTGGAAAGTATTTGCTCTGTATGAAGCAAGAACAGGGAACTACTTGTTCCATCAGCGTGGAATAAAAAGTCTTCATAAAGGAAGATGATTAGTGGAAGCAGATGGGCGTGGGCTAAGGTGAGAGGAGAGGACAGTCTGATTGATAGAAGAGGGATATCAGAGGGTTGGTGAGTGGTTTTGTGGGTATATATGGTTCCAAGGTGGTTACATTAGAGAAAGATATGGAAGTAGGAGTGAGTGAGTTAATGGGAATAAAGTAAACACCAGACATCAAAGGTCATATAGCACCATGTTAAGCTAAAGGCAGATGGCAGAGCAATAAGATAATGGCAAGGTAAAATATGGGGACGGAAAGAATGGTTAGTTATAGTGAATGAGTAGAAAACTGTTCAAGAAAAAGGGATTGTAAGATCCCTTATTTGAAAAGTAAGCAACAAAGGTAATTTCTACGGGAGCACAAATATTTCTAAAACGAAATTTATGAGTTGTGATTATGGTAGGGATAAGAGTACTGGGATCATTAGAGGTGGGAAGAACAGATGTAGGAAACATGGAAGTAAGGACAGTACGGGGAGACGGTGGTACAGTGGTCTAGCGCTCGGGTAAGCGAGCCTAGAGTCCCGGGTTTGAATCCCTGTTATTCACTGACCACTTTTCATTCTTTGATATCACTGCCGAGTGGCCAAAGACTAGCCAAATTTCTGCCAGACGGGATGGGACTTGAAAAAAAATAAATAAATAAAAAAAAATAAAAATAAAAAATAAAGAAAAAAAGAATGTGGACAGGAGGGATCTTGGAGAGAGAAATCATATATCAGGGATTCATGAGAGAATCCAAGACGTAAAGGATAATCAAGAAGAGATTTTCTGGTAGATCTAGCTGAAAGGTTGAGAAGAAAAGAGGGAAAAAGGTGAGGGGGAAGAGTGACAGGAAGATGGGAGAGGTGTAGGAGTAGGAGATGGGGGGGAAGGTCACGGGACAGGGCATGAACTTCTGCTGGAACACAGAGTGTTATCAGAATTTGAATATGAGGCCTCAATTAAAGTAGATGGTTTTGGAGGGAAAGCACAGAAGCAACATTTGATTGGTGTAAGAATATAGCGTGGGAGGGAATCGAAGTTTGAAGTTGAAGGAGTAGAGGTTGGGATGTCAGGGTATAGCAAAGAAAAATTATTAGTCACTGGCACTGAAGAAACTACAGGAGTGGGGATAGAAGTAGTATTTACCTACCTCATAACTATCCTCAACTTTCCCTCCACAAGGAAGTGATCAGACATAACTTCCCATTTACCTCTCAAAACTCTTACATCCAACAACTATCCTATTACGTTCCTCAACACAACTATATAGACCATTATTGTTTTATCCACTACCCTCCCATCTTCTTGTCTCACTCACGTATACTTGTGTATATCCTTCTTTTTGAACAAGGTGTTTCCAACCACCAACTTTTTCTCTACACATAGTTCTATCAATCTTTCTTAATTTTCATTTCTCCCAGGTACTCTGTGACTACCAACCACGTCTTCAACCAGCTCATTACTAACACTAGCATTTAGATCTAAAAACACAATACTCATTCCAAAACTGTACAAATCTCACTCTACAATTAAACACCTTCATTCCTCCCAACATCTTTCCTACATCATTAATCCTAGATTTCACCTGTCTATTCCTCCATCTACTATAATCTAAAATCCTAAATATTTAAAGCATTTCACCATTCAATGTAACACTCATAATATCCTTCTACCACCAACTCCTTGTGAATTTCATTACTTTACTCTTATTCTCATTCACTCACTCTCAAATTCCTTCTCCTACACACTCGTCCAAATTCTTTCATCAACTGACACAATTTCCCCTCCAAATCCGCCACTAAAGCTGTAACATCCACAAACCGTAGCTGATTTATCTTCCACTCTCTATCATCAGAATTTACCAAACTAAGACCCCTACCTAACATTCTCGCATTAATAATAATAATAATTATTATAATAATAATAATAATAATAATAATAATAATAATAATAATAATAATAATAATAATAATAATAATAATAATAATAACAATAACAATAACAAAAATAGT